>UCOH01012060.1:13513-45228 GCA_900474275.1 Synergus japonicus
TCTAATAAATTATTTGTATTACATACAAGTAAATGATTGAATGGAAAATAGTCTATTTAAAGATTAAATGGAATGGAGGTTCGAGGATAGGTAAAACCACAACGTGAACATAACCTAGCATAACAAAACCTAACCTCGGCGTGTCGAGGACCGGGAGGGCATCGATTTTCGACGACTGTGGGTGGACGCGCAACGAGATACCCTAGCTGTCTGTGTTGCGAACGATGGCTGAAGGCTGAAGGTGTTCAGTGACCCTTTCATGTTCGATCCGGTGACCAGATAGCAACAGACAGCTTTCAAATACCTTTTGATAAAATATGAATACACATTATAGACGTAAATTTACATTAAAAACATCTTCTATCCAAAAGCTGCTTCCATATTATCAAAAATTGCTATAAACATATGAATTATGTATAAAAATTTCACCTATAACCAAGGACGATTACTCAAAAATTGCATCAAAACACTACACTAATAAAAAAGTTTGGTTCAGACAACAAAACTTTTTGTTGCTCTATAGCAACAAAAATTATTGGCTGTGCCAACCGAATTCTTGTTGAACCAATTAAAGTTTTTTTGATTCAACCAAAACTGAGATTTTGTTGGTTTAAATGAATTTTCTTGGTTCAACAAAAGGTTTGTTGAAAGAACCAAGATTTAGTTGGCACAACCAAATAATTTTTGTTGCTTCTATAGCAACAAAAGTTTTGTTGTCCGAATCAAACAGTTTTCTCTGTGTAAATAGTTGTCAGCTTGAGTTCGAAAATTTGCCGTACAATAGTGTCTGCAATCTGAATTGTACTAGGTATTTAATTATTGGAATATAAATTGAATACAATAATTGTCTCTCAAATACGATTCTTTAAATTAAAGATTTGGTAGATATACAGGATTCGAGTACACCTGAGGGCGAACCGAGGGGTGAACGAACTTCCCCTAAAATGGCCGAGGAGGTAGACACGACCCTTTAGATTTCCAGGGAATCTTGGTTTTCAGTTTCTCCAAAAAGCGCTCAATTTTCGGCAACCCTCGGCTTTCTTCGTTCTTTGCTCGAACTTGACGAAAAAGCTCGAGCCCGGACGAAGAACCGGGAGCGGAGTATCCTGAATACCAAATGCGCTTTGCCTTTTCAAGGGATAGGAAACCATCACCCTTTCCCGAGGGACACATCCATTCCACAAATTTAAATTTCTAATCTTCGTTTCCAGTTGATATATATATTGTGACAATATATTGCGGACAATTTGCCGTGAGATGACGAGCTGTTTCTCGGGCAATTAAATGATAAAAAAAAGAGTTTAGGCCATTCAAGAAGATGTTTTATACTGCTTTCTCTACTGTGGTTGTTGACACAAAACAATTGTCGTTGTGGAAATATCAATCGTAGTTGTGGCAACCCTAAATTATTAGTTATACAATATGGTACTATGCTTGTTGTTAAATAATAGTTGTGGCAACCATAAGCATTAGCCAATGTTAATACTAATGCTAATTCATTAGCATTATCTAAAAGCTTCCTTATCAAGTTTTCTATTTTTCAACTTTCTATTAATAAAGCTATTAGATATATAGTTTCATTAATTACAACATACTAATCCATATTGACATTCAAAAATCCTTTAAAAAGTTTATGCATGATGTTCTCATTGCAATTAATGAAAATTTCTTGATGTAGTTGCAGTAGTGGCAAGGCGTTGAAAGCTGAGGCCATTTTGGTGGGCCAAAGGGGAAAGACAAACGGGTCAATACTCGGAATGTGCTATCCGCTTTAAGAGATGAGGCATTAAAGGGATGCCGACCCTTGCCATAGGCCAGAAGCTGTTATCGCTTTGTATGTGTATATATATCTATATAGCACCAATAAGGGAGGGTTCCCTGAATACGGAAAAAATACAGTCTGCAATGTCTTTTTAACCCTTCTTCCTTCTTTTCTAGAAAAAAAAAAAAAAAAAAAAAAAAAAAAACCCCGTCTACTCCTCTCGAGACCGTTAACCCCTTTCCGCCAGAATTTCAAGCACGAGTACGCAATGCGTGTTTTTAGTTCAAACGCGTGACCCGTATGACGTGCACCATTTAAAAGACCGGAAATTCGCTGCGTAATGAGGTCGACGGACATGATCTACTCAAGCTTCTTTGTAAGATTTACTTCATACCCCAACTATTTCAATTCGAGCACAAAAAGAACCACTAAAAGCTTTCACCATTTCGTGTAGCATAGGAGTGCTTCTAATACAAAGAAAAAAATGTATGTATAATATATATATATATATATATTAAATACATAGCAATATTTGAATTGTTAATGGATTTTGATGATGAATAAAATATAATTCCTCATCAAAAGATAAGGAATTATCTGAGAATTAGAAAGACAAACGTGAGAAGCTGTTTTATAAAATTATATAAAACAAGAGAAAGAGATTAATCGTAGGCAGTGTAGCGCGCTTGATTTGCGATTAATGACAATGATGAAAGATAGTGACACTAATCATGATGCAATCAAGAGACTTAGAAAAATGCCGTATCCGTTTCAAGACTGAGTTATTGACATTGCTTGAATAAGCTGAAGCCGGTCCACACCCTTGAGTAAATCGCAATGCGGTGGGACAACTCGTTGCGCACGACACGCAGGGGTGCATCGTAGAAATGTGTATGGACAGGTTGCATGACTGTTTGGTTCCGTGAAGCCTGTACAGGTTCTGTAAGTTGTTCCCCTATTTTTTGTCCGATATAGACCAACTATACATTATAGCGTGTGCCCATCGATCTAAACCTGCACCATAAGCAGTAGACACAGAAACAACTTCCCTTCGAAGAAAAAATACATCTACATATGCGTAACCTACAGTATATCAATACTATTTACGTAGTTGGGCACACAAGATATTTATATGGGACACTTATAGTGTCATCCATTATTCAGACTGAATTCTGATGGATCTTCTTATCGAAGGTCTAAATATCGAGCGAGTATGAATAAGAATGAAACACCTCTTCCGAGAGTTCGACAACGTCAATGATTCAGATGATAAAATCTTAATCTGGAAATCAGATCATGTTTGAAACTCTGAATTCATTATAAGAAGCATAATCATTCTTGAAAAGCATTTTCATTATTAAAACTGTGATCAAGCATATAATTATTATACAAAGAGCCTAACTTCCGTTCCGGGGAGAAATTAGTAATTGTCCCTCCTGTTGCTATCACCTGTGCAACTCATTATTTCTGACCTTCATCTACACCTGAACGATAAGTGTCACGCTATACTTTTTTAAAGAGTCCGAATAAAGGGCAGTGTATATGTGTTGATTATAGAACAGTTCGATTATTCAGAGTTCATGAAACTTGAATTTCGCATTGTTCTCAGGTAGTTGTTCTTAGTAGAACTTAAAAATTTGGCGAGGTAAGTTTACTGATACGATAATGTGATAGAATTTAGAATGTATACAACGATTTCATTCAGAACAATTATTCCAATAAAACGACGTAAATTTTAAATAGATTATGGAAAGAACTGAGCTCTGAATACTTGAGCAAGGCTGTACAACGCAACGGTGTTTTGTTATCAATTCTTCAAATCTCGTTGACGTCTTGTATGTAATGTACCGTTGTAGCCAAGTGCAATACCCAAGAGAAGTGGGAGGTACAAGTCGGGGAAGAACGGGGGAATCAGAACTCTGAATGGAAGAGCGAATCAACTCAGGTAAACCTCTCTCTTTCTCTCGGTTGAATCTTGATTGTGTAACTGTCAGACTGTTTCCTCCTTGCGAAAGATACGTATCAGAGTCAAACTAAACGAACTAGAAAATGCTCGAGGCCCGTCTTTCAGTCTTTCACTATAAAGTACATACATATATTCGGATTGCAACATCGCTATAAAACTACAAACAATACAGAACTTTAAATTCAAATTTATGTTCAAGTAATCGCTTTCAAGTCACAGATTCAAAACACCAATTCAGGAATCCTCAAATGTCAATACTCAATAGCTAAATATGTTTTCCCCACCTGTATATAATCATTCGATGTGGTTTCATTTCTCAATGTTCGAAACAACGAATTTTTGTATTGTTTGTATTTCAAACCATAAACAGTGCTAAAACATTGATTCAATTGCATTAACTTTATTTTTGTATAGAAGAATATAGAAGTCATAATGTCTTTATAATGTCTTCCATATTCTTTCATACAAAATTAATGTTAATGCAAATTAATTAATGTTTGAACACTGTTTATAGTTTAAAATACAATCAATATTCGTTCTCTGAAAAAACTGTTTGGCTCGGACAAAATAAATCTTTGTTGCTACAGAAGCAACAAAAATTGTTTGGTTGTGCCAACCAAATATTGGTTCTTTCAAAAAAAAACTTTTTGTTGAATCAAGAAAATTCATTTAAACCAAAATCTCAGTTTTGGGGTTGCATTAATAAAACTTTGGCTGGTTCAAAAAAAAAAAAAAACTCGGTTGGCACAACCGAATAATTTTTGTTGCTTCTTTAGCAACGAAAAGCTCGTCATCAAAATCAAATTGGTATTGTGCTCGATATTGATTTATTGAATTATTGTTATAATCCAATGGTTTTTTCATTTATCGTGGCTAGTGTTTCTAAAATAAAATTTTATATTTGTTTATTTACGTCTACCATCATTATGCATCCTTGATATTGTCGATCGATAGCTTTCTTGTATATTGATAATTGAATTAGAGATTACATTCAGCTGCCTATCTTTGTTCAACAAAATTTTGATTAAAATATAATTTGAAAATGTACTCACTTCCAAGCAGATATTTTTTTTTTATTCAGTTCGTTTTTTAGTGAACTAGAAAATAACTTCCAAAATTCTGTAACTTACCTGAAACATAAAGAGGAAATTCGATTAAGACATATGGAACATAAGACGAATCAGTAAATTAACAAATTCAATTAAGTAATAAACGTGTGATTAAATTAATTTGTTAATGTGCTACATTGTGTACACATATTCCTAAATTGATTAAAGTACAGTAATTTCATTACTATTTTGCGGTTTCATAATAAGGTTTCGGTTGAGTGATTTCAAGGAAATTATCTGGAGCGAAGAAGGTAACTCAACAAAAGTGGAAGCCGCAGTCTTCCGGTCATTTGAGAGACTGATGATAGCGGCTTGGATGAAAGACCATAACATCTATGGAACTAATAAGTATAAATTCTTTGAGAATTTTTTTAGTTAGCCAAAATTTTTATGAATTTTGACCATTTAAAGTGATTTTTACGAAATTTTAAAGATTTTTAGGATTTTATAAAGATTTCATAGAATTTTAAGGTATTTCAGGATATTTCGCAGAATTAACGCAATTTATAAAATTTCATTCAAGAGAATTTTTAAAGATAAGAAATTTTAAGCAATATTTTAAATTTTTTGAAATTTTGAGAAATATTAAGAGGTTTCTCAGAACTTTAAAAAGATTCCAATGAATTTTTAAGGTTTTCTGAGTGTTTTAAGAGATTTTAAGGGATTTTAAATTCTGTTGTGAAGTTTCGAAGAATTTTAAAAGATTTCAAAAGGTTTCCAAGAATTTTAAGGAGCTTTAAGGAACTTTAAATGGTACAATAAAATTTCCCACGGAATTTTAAAAGAAGTCGAGAGATTTTAATAATTTTTAGGGATTTTCTGATTTTAAAAGTTTTTATAGAATTTTCAGGATTTCATGGAATGTAAAGAGATTTCTAACAATTTTAATGGATTTTAAAAGTCGTAAAGAGAATTTAAATCTTACCGTAGAATTTTAAGAAGTTTCTGATTAATTTTGAGAGGTTTTCATTAATTTGAAGAGATTTTACAAGATTTTTATGTGTTTTAAAATATTTTATGGGAATTGAAGGATTTTAAATTTTGTCGGGTACGATTATTGGGGGATTTCAAAAGAATTTCTATAAATATGATTTTAAACAGATTTTGTAGAATTTAAAAGAATTTCGAAGATTCTCGCAAAATATTAAGGGATTTCATGGGATTTTTCAAAGAATTTTAAGGGACTTTAAGGAATTTTAAATTTTACAATAAAATTTCCTGGAATTTTAAGGGATTTTCTGATTCTTAAAAGATTTGATAGAATTTTTGGGATTTCATGGAATGTAACGAGATTTCTATTAATTTTAAGCAATTTTGAAGGTTTTCATAAAATTTCAAGTTTCGAGGAATTTTAAGAGATTTCAAAGGGTTTTAAAGAATTTTTAAGGAATTTTAAGTGTTGTAATATAATTATCAGGAATTTTAAAAGAAGTTAGGTGATGTTAATAATTTCAAAAAATTGTATGGGATTTTAAAGAATGTTGTGAAATTTTATGAGATTTCGAATAATTTTAATAGATTTTAAAGGACGTCAATATTTTAAAATATTTTGTAGAATTTTTAAGGATTTCAAATATTCATGATTTTAATCGCTTTTGTGAAATTTAAAAGTTTTTGGAAGTTTTAAGAAATCTCAACGAATTTTAAGGTATTTCGAAGGTTTTCCTGAAATTTTTTGCGTTATTATTTTGTTTTTCTTCTTTCAACTTCAAGTTCAGATTGGGTCTGAACTTTTTACTGACACACCTGAATACATATATAAAAAGGGTCCAACTCTTAAAAGCATTGTTCTTTCATCCTGCACTTGGTGTGCAGTGTGCACATTACGTTTTACAATATTGACCGAACATCAAACGGCGCTCAAGAATAAAGAATGGTCTCTTCATTTCTTATTTACTTTTTAATCAATGAGACACGCTGCACTGCTGCTTCAAGTGCCAATGAAGCCTGTCAAATAAGTGAATTCAAAGAGCAAAATACGAAAGAAAAAAAAAAAAAAAAGAAGTTTTTAAAACAAAAGGATGTCTTAAAAATTCCCAAGATAAAACTAGATCAAGTTTAAAACAAGATAAAACTAGTTTATTATTGTTTAATAAAGATCGCTAGAATAAATAACAGTACTGAAAAATGGATGCACTTGGCATATAATAATAACCGCAGGCTAATATAATTACACAAAGTTTATACAGAGTTAATAATCCTACAAAGACCGACATTTTTCAGTATCGTGTCGTCGAGCTGACCTTTAAAGGAAAATCGATGGACAACATGAAACCGGCACAATCATGCTACTGACCTTGGAAGTGAGTAATATTGTGCAATGCTTTGTGCAACAAATGCCATTGCCGAGCTAGCAATCTATGGGGTGCTCAAAAAGTAGAAACTGCATAAAGCAGTAATTATTCTCAATAAAAAGTATAAACTATTTGATATTTTGACTTGATTTTCTTTTAAACTTCTTGAAAATAAACGCGAGATGTGAAACCTCCCCCTTAGTTCGCGCATGATATTGAAAAGCTGTAAGATCAAGATGATCTCTTCTCAAAACATGTATCCCAATAAAATTCACAAATTCAATGCAATATCCCTTTTCCACGTTATTCTTCTTATTTTATGGGGTGGAATAAAAATAGTTGAAGGACTCTTTGATGGTTTTGAGTGTCCTTTTCTTTCTTAAGGGGATGTTTTCAATATGAGCCCTTCCTGTTCTCCTTTCCAGGTCTCCAGCTTGAAGCATTTTGTAAACGTCAGTGCAATCGACCTTCGATCGGCTCTAGTGATGTGCAATCTGCATCTGGCGTCGAATCTTTCAGCCCCCTCTGTACTTTCCAGTTGAATCGCTTGAAAGAAGGGTTGCTCGAAAGAGGGATGAACCGACAGGGTGGTCTTTTCGATCCCTCGGCTTGTGTTCAATTCGGCCCTTCCTTTCCACAATCACACGCACATACAACGCTCAGGCGACTGTAAAGTATATAATTCTATCGACCCCAGCTTAATCATTCATCTAGCTTCTATGCATACAAAACTCATAATATTTCCTTTCCTTCTCAGTTAAATTCAATTTATGAAGATTCTCTATCTTGATTTGATTATTTGAATTCTTATGGTAAATATTTTTACATTCTCATCAGAGAAGGTATTAGATTTTTTGGATTATCATTCAAGAATGTATAATTATACATCAGTTAACTGATGATGTGACACTTGATGCTTCCAACGAGGTGTATTATATGCATAACCACTGACCACACTTTTTGCATTGTATCAGAGTTAACGAGCGGGAGCAGGAGGTGAAAACAATATAATAATTGAACCAAAAAATGAGTTTCAAGAATTATCGTCAGAACTGCAAGCTCATTAGTTCATTCACATACCAACACAACAACAAGGGTTGTTTGTTGTTATCAAGAACTCGTTTTTAAGCCTTTAAGGCGCTCAGTTACGCAAATATAAATGTGTATTATATATACATGTGCATGAGAGTTCATTGTCAATGCATTGTTCTCCCTGTTCTGCGATCCTTGAACATGTGTGTGACAGCCGTTCAATACATGGTTTTTTCGACTTTAGTGTTACACACACACGCATACACATGCACACACGCGCGTATGTTATGCGGGTGCCGATTGCAGACTATGAGACTATATGAGTACAAAAGGGCTGTGTTTCCCCTCCAATCATCTCTTTTCTCGCTGGAGAATCTATAGCCTCCACATATAGTCTGGACTCCAGGGAATCAATTCTCAAATTTTTCTTTTAGTATTTTAGACCGTAAAACATAAGGAATTAGTTTCATTTACGAAATAAATTAATCTGAATTGAATCTTTCGAGAAGGAAACCTATCAATACTTTTTTAAAGACCTCCTAGAGTTAAAGATTGATCAAATTTTATTTTGTCTTTTAAACCAATTTCAGTAAATTTAATTACGAAGGATCATCAAGAAAAATTTCTCAGCACAAACACGATACAAAACTATTTTCATTGATTTTCCTATTCTAAACAGAGATGATATCGATTGCGATTTTCGACAATCGATATTTCCCTGACATGTGGCCACCCTGTATAATGTAACTGTTATTCCTGCAAAACTTAAAAACTTAAAACTTCTAAACTAAAATTTTAATTATATCAGATAAGAAAGAAGAAATAAAATATAAATTATAACATTTAATAAAAGAGTATAAATGCTCGCGTTTGTTTTCGTTCAATTAAAATAATACGTGGCGTGTTTGAGAGACTATAGCCATAGAGTATAGAGTATAGACCAATCGATTCTGCTCAACGCATCCATAATTCATGGGGTTCGAATAAGCAGCCGGAAGCGAATAGGAAAAAAGTCCATTTGTTAGAAATCGATTCTAAGTACTACAAGTAACGAGAGAGAAAAAAGAGAAAAAGCCTTGCAATTGAATCTTGTATAATATGTTCATGTTCAGTGGTTTCGCGAATAAGACATCGTTATAGAATCAATGAAATATCCGTCTTCTAAACGCAGCAGGGTAATAATCGTGATTCGCGAACACCTCATGCTGTTTTAGCTATCCAATAATAATTTACAAGCGTTTTTGACACGAAGATAAAGAATAAAGTCCGATTATTGTGCACGAACATTCAAAGTCGATACTTTAATTTAGACACGCAATAACACTCTTTCCGTACAGGATTGTATTTATATTGAATAAGGGGGAGGAGTGCGAAAAATCGAAAGCAACAGTATTTTAACTGTCATTCTTCATTTTCTCTTATTTCATTTTCTCTTATTCATGCGAATCAATTTCAAAGCAAAATTAATTGAGAGGATATGAAGTTTTTCAGTAACGACCATGAGAATTTTTCTTTTTCATTATTTCCCTTGTGCGGTTGGAAAGCAATGCAGAGTGTGTGAAACAAAAAAAAAGTGTTCATTGAAGACTGAAGTCGTAGAAAGAAGTAGTATGTATATGTATTAAAAAAAAAGTACATACACGCATCACAGCGTACAAAATGGCTGACATAGCGGAATGAGTTGAGTGCTGTAAAATGCGACAATGAATCGACTTCCGGTGGGACGCGTGCGCCTTCGGAAACGTGTCCTAAGCTGCGACGGTCGTACGCACTGTGTGGGCCTATTATGAAGAAATACAGTCCAAAAATACCCCATCAAAATTTATGCATGGGTAATATAAGGAAAGACTTGTTGTTTTAGTATCAGCAAAATTATATATATATATATTGTTATTATATCTATATTGATATTATATGTGTAAGATATTTCAATAACCATGAATTTATTTTTGTAATTCTTCTTTTACTGAAAGGAATAATTCAAGTAATTCAAGATACTGAAGAGGATATATTTAACTTTATAAAAATGTGTATCTTTATCTTCATATACCTATAATCTTGCTCATATATGAGCTACTATAAAAATAGAACTTCACTGCGAGGTTATCGACATGTGTCATATAGTACGTGCATTAAAGCACAACCACATGGGCGTCATGATTGTGTGCAGAGCAGTCGTTAGATGTTAATTGACAATCAAGGCCAGGAGGTTGCCACCTGTGATGGCAATTACCGATTCGGGAAGTGCAATATGGAAATTACTGATAATATAATAAAGTTGAATTACTTTATAGTCATGTTATAGGAAGATCGAATGAGAATCTGAATTTATCCTAAAAATATCTCGCTGTATGAAAAGAAAATGCAAAGACATTTGACTTCAGCATTGAATGAAACTTAATGAGCACAAATGCGCCTGTTTCGAAAATTTATACATTTAATTTATTGATTTAAGCATTAAAATATTATGCAGCGCAATAAGAAATTAATAAACACTGCAAATGCACAAGAATAAGAAAATTAGCAGATTAATCATCAAGACTTGATCTTGACCTCAATGTTCAATACTTCATTTTCTATTAGAAAAGCAATATTCAATAAAAAGAATGTAAAAATTCAATGAAAAAATATGTAAACCTATTGAAACCTGCAACAATAATGCCGAGAAGTTTGCGTTGGTAATGGGAGTGATTCAATGATGCGATGACAGGAATGGTTTGCAGAATGGAATAAAATGTCGCGACCTGCACTTGCTTGCATATGTGTGTGTGTACGCATAGGTGATGATGACGTAAGTGTCGTAAGTGTTGATTACGCACAGTGCAAGTATCACACGCAAACACACACTGCCATTGCAACTAGCTACATATATAATAATCCCAGCTGAATACAAGAACTGATGTTCCTTCTGTATAATTCTTGCACATGTTCACTGCCCCGCAATCCCCTGAAAAGCCCTATCAACAACACTCATTGAATTTTGTGAATGTGGGAGTAGATGATTCTGCGTGTGTGAGACTTTGAAGGACGAGGCCTTCGTACACGCATTCGAACGTATATTTATAGGAGGCATACGGCTTGCATGTATGAGGATCATCAGCTGTCAAGAGACATGAAACAGGAAATGGTGTGGTTGGCAGAGTAAACCACCGAAGAAAAATGAGAGACTGCCGAATCAAGTGGATTGGTCTCAAAAACATTTAGGAAGATAGGTTTTTGTATATGCATGCATGAATTATTATTTATGAATATTAGCAAAATGATAATGTTGATTTGAGATCAACTGTGGTGGAATTGCTTTAATAAAGAAAGAATTTTAAACATTTCGTCCTTATAGTATATAATATCTTATCATCGAGTGAATTATCTTCTGCAGAATGAACCTTCCTCTTTAATATGAAAACGCTTAAATTGCATTGAGTTATCCGGTACGTTGAACTAAGAAGCTGCACTTTAATAAATCTATATATAGATTGTGCTTCTTTAAAGTACCTAGTATGTAATGTACTGAAGCATTTATTATTAAGAGAATCTATTTCTTCAATTATAATATAATATAATAAATATAATAATAATAAACGTTTATAATATGTATATATACAAAAACAAAATATAAAACTGTGAGAGTGCGCAATATATAAGTTTGAACATTGACTAAATTGTAAAGCAAAGTTCTGAAATTTCAATTACGATAGCATCAAAACTATTTAACCATCTGAATCAATTCCTGTGTCTGAATTGAATCTGAATACTCCGGAGGGTAAAACTTAGTTTCATTCACCTGCGAATTTAAATTCCTGCGTCCAAATCTATTCCACCAATGTTTTAATTGTATGAATTCCCGCTTTATTCTCATATTAATGTTGAGGAGTGATTATAATTTAACTGTTAAAGCAACCATCTCTATTCCCTGTTATATATTTATATATGTAAAAATTTAATAATTTATATATTGTTAAAAAATACGGAAAAATATATTTCTAGGAACTTTAAACAGGTTTTCATGAAAATTATTATTAAACTACATTTTAAGATTATATTATTTTCGTAATTTTTAAAAACTAGAGATTTAAAGGGATTTTAAAAAATTACAAGATTTTTTTTTGAGTAATTTCAGTAAAAATTTCAAGAATTGAAATTAATTTTAAAGAATACTAAAAGATTTGTTATTGCCAAATTACTTCAAAATTATTAAACTTTTTTGAATGTTTTGAAATTCCTAAAAATCCCTTATAAAATCTTTTAATATTCACTAAAATCTCTTCAAGTACTTTACAACATCTTTGAAAATTAATTTAAATTTCCCAGAATCCCTAAAAATTTCTAAAGATCTCCTTAAATTCCTTAAAATCACTAGAAATCTTTAGAAATCCTTTGGCATGTTTGAATAACTCTAAAATTTCTTGAAAATCCTTTCATTTTTTCATATTTTATTAAAATCCTTTGTTATTTTGAAATTTAATCAAAAATCCTTTACAATATTTGCAAATGTTTTCAATTTCTTGAAACATCTTTAAAATCATTTAAAATCATGTGAAAATTCGTGAAAATCCTTAAATTCTTGAAATTTCTTTTACAATTCTTTAAAAATTGTCAATATAATTTAAAATTCATTGGAAAAATTAACAAAAACTGTAAATTAATTTAAAATCTTGAAACTCCCCTGAATTCTTTAAACATTCTTTAAAATAACTGGAAATCTATTTATTTCGCTACCAATTCTCCTGAAATCCTTTAGGAAATCTTGATATCTTTGAAATCTTGGAAAAAATCTTAAAATCCTTCTAACTTCCTTAGAATCACTCAAAATTTCTTGAAACCCTTCTAAATTCCTTAAAATCGCTTGAAATCTCTTAAAATTCACTAAAATCTCTGAAATTCCTTTACGCTATTTATAATATTTTTTTAGTCTCGTGAAAGCTATGGAAAATCCTTACGTTCTTTGAAAATTCTTTTAAATTCCATAGAATCCCTTAAAATTTCTAAAAAATCTGCTTAAATTCCTTAAAATTCCTTGAAATACAGTTTAAAATCCTTTAAAATTCTTTAATATCATTAAAAATCCTTTCAATTACGTAAAAAAAATTTCTAATACATACTTTCAAATCTTCAAATTCTCTTATGAACTATTTTGAAATTTTTTAAAAGTTTCTTAAAACCACTTATTGTTTCTATAGAATTAATACCTCTTTTTTATAATACGACTTTTCTTTTCAGAAAATTAAATAGTTTAATATTAAAATATTGTGAATAATGATTCCGTCGAATAGTTTTTTAATTGTCTGCTTATGAGATTCTTTTTTACTGTTTATAAACTTTTCAAAAGTAAAACACAATAAATGAGAGCTCTCATTTTATCAGTAATCACTTCTCCTCTCTATTTCTCGTGTTGCCAATCGTTAAAAAAAAAAAGAAGTAGAAAGAGTGAAAAACAAAAGAGATAGCATCATACCTCTCGAGCTATTGGTATTATAACTTTTTATCTCTGTACAACGACCTCAGAGAAGGTATAAGCTCCATGGAGCAAAATAGCAAGATATGCCACGTGTTATAAAGTGGACAGTCCTGTTGTGCAGACATTGCACTGATAACTTGAGAAAAAGTTGTCACTGCATTTTCGTTGAAATCGAGTTAATCCCTTTATGGATCGATGTGTCGCTTTCAGTTCGTAAAACCGGTTAAAGCACATGTATCGAAATACCAGATTAAAATACCCCAACATTTTTCATGGGTGTCATCTTTAAATTTAAATCGCCAGTATAGATTACAGTGATCACCAAAAATTGCCAACATTATTCCCAAACACGTGGACACATTAACTTCAATAACAAACCACTTGGTATCATCATTTTTAGTTGGTACCAATTGCATATTCCATATGGAACAACAACGAATACAGCCATCTAGATATCTATATGTTAAAGCTGAACATCTTAGATTTTTTGATGTTAGATTAAAGGACAGCAATTGCTGTCTGTTATAGCTATTTTAAGCATCCATTTTTCTCACAATCAGCCCGAGATTCAAGTTCTTATTAGACGTGATTTGGTTTCGAACAAAGATAGACAAAAAAGCATCAAAGTAGAAACGAAACAACTATGTATAAATGGGATGAAAGAGTCATTAAAAAGTATTTAAGTTTTTATGATTAGGTTCTGAGAATTAGTAGGATTGAATATTAGTCTCCAATGGACAGAAAGGATTGGCGAAACCTGTCGAACGAATGCAGCACGAATCCATGCGTATATGTATGTGCCGCCGCCTAAACGGACTTAGGTTCACCGCACAGCACAAAGGGAAGGGACAGGGGGCGCCGTTCGAGGGCTGTTGAACTTTCAGGGTCACTTAAGTCTCCTCTCAACCCAACACGAAAACTCAGTGCTAAACTAAAACGTCTAACAGTTAGACGTCTTAGTTTATCAATATTTCTTCCAGTTTCCTCAATCCTGTCCTCAATCAGAAGATTTTTTTTATCAAGATGGTCTCTGTCTACCGAATATGAAAGACATACTTTTAAACAATGATTTCATCCAGTTTTGATGTTCACCACTGGCATTACCCTAATTGCATCAGATAACCAGAAAATGTTATGATTTTCAATGTTTTGATCACATGGCCTTGCATCAATGTTTTTTATCCATGCATAAGGAGTGTACTTGTAATTAATGCAGAAAATTCATGCAGAAAATCGATTCATCCCCTTGGTCTGACAATATAACGAGAATACAAGGGAAACTCTTCTTGATATTTGATATTGAAGCTTTGACATTGATTCATCATCTTTCTTGAAATATGTGAGCCCCTATCCGAAAAGTGTGACTACGCCATTGACCCCTGTCGAGAGATTCTACTGGTTCCAGCGATAAACCCAGCATCCGCTTATTTAGCTTAGACTCAGGGCAGGTTCTACAGTTTCTGGCTAGTAAAAAAGAGGTTTCGCCTGCAGCCTGTTTCTTCGAATAAAATCTAAAGGCCAGGAGAGTAAAATATATACTACTTTCGACATCAAGGAATCAAGGATAGCTCGAAAAAGGCATCTTCCCCTTAAAACTGACCTAGCTCCTCTTACTAATCATACGTATAATAACCTGCGATATGAGTAATGAAATGGCTATAATTGAACAATGAACATATACATTGTCAGTTTTGTTTTTAAATAGCGAAGAAACAGCAACAGCAATAGTGGGGAAGGATCAGTGCACGCAATTCCAGACGACTCATTTGCACGAGAAACTAGTTTTCTTACTCAGGTATATTCACTAAGATAGAAGATAGAATACGAAAGGCACGTGTACATGCATCCTCAGGTTCATATGCACGCATAGGTGGCCACAAGTATGCACTCATACTGCAGAGGGTCTCATGATACAAGCCGCACTCTAGCCCAGGACGTTGAACCCATGCACGGGTCTCGCGCACAATTCATCCTTCTGTTTCCAACTGAACAAATCATTCCACCTTAATTTATAAAGCCAATAACTTTTTAAGAAACTCGTTTCAATAAGAGACCATAGCAACGCTTGAAATATTTCGATTGGCCTTGAAAGCAATGACTATGCGTACATTAAAGTTAAACACACATAGTTAATGTCCTTTCTGAAGTCAAAATCTATTCTATATTGCTGAATGCTCATGGGAAAGAAGTGGTGGTTTTCTGATGACATGTATTGGATATGTTTAAGACGAAAATGCAAGTTCAGCATGAAGATTACCTTGACGAATGCAAGGATCATTACGGTAATGACTATTATTGCGCCTTCGTGCATAATTATGTTGGAATGTCATAATGGCAATTAGGGAAGGTGCAATTGTACCATTAATGTCTTGAAAGCACAAACTACATTCTCTCTATATAAGCATCACCCAGAAACGCGAATATATAGGGAAGAGCAGGGCACAGAGGACTGCTTAATGTTCTTTCGGTGATATAATTATAAATAACCCGTACTTTTAATTGAAATTTGGTGTACATATCGTAAAAACTATCTACTTTCGATAAACGCTTTGCTAGAATACATTATTATTTTTAATTCGAGTATATAATGGCAAATTTGGAAAAAAATTTTTGGACCTCTGTGCTCCGCGTATGTAATTCATATATAAAATATAAATTTTTACTATTAAACGTATTTTGTTATTAAAAAAAACAGAAATAAAGAAAAAAATGAAACAACTTTTATACAATGTTTAAGAACAATTCAAACAAATTATATATTCGTCTTCCTCATCTACTGCATAGGTCCTGTGTGCCCCAGCACTACCTGGTCCTCTGTGCCCCCGCATTCAATTCATAAACAATGATAACTTACATTTAATATATCGAACATCTCGGTAACGAAACTTCGACAAAAAGTAAGCTAAGTGAACACTAACATATACTTAATAAACATTTCAACAATGAAAGTACTTATAAACAAATGAGATGGCTATATGTATGAAATTTTCAAATTGAAATAGTCACTAAAGAATTTAATTACGGCCATTACGAAGAGATCGCACCACAAAATACAATTTTATTGAAGCGAACCCTTGTGCCCTGCTCTCCCCTACACAGTTAAATCTTTGTCTCGAAATGAGACAAGTGTTTTTCTGTGATATACTAAGATCAGCTGAGAATGTTCTTAATTAATTGAAAATTAAAATGATAAATGTCTTGAAATCCAAGTTAAAACTCGTCAAAAGCTTTACAAATTCCTAAAAACCTCTTGGAATTTCTTAACATTTAAAATCACTTAAAATTTTTAGAAATTTGATCAAATTCAATGAATTCTTTAAAAATTCTATAAAATATTTTTTAAATTAGAGAAATCAATAATTAAACTTACTTGACAACTTTAACATCATTTAAAACCCATAAAATACTCTAAAACTCATAGAACTCTCTTGATATCTTTTAAAATTCATGAAAACTTCTTAAAATTATTAGAAACCTCTTAAAATTCCTTAAAATTTCAAAAAATACATATATTTCTTTCTTTTTATCAAATGTAGCAAAAAAAAATTGTTTTTAATATAATCATGCACAAGAAAGCAGCAAAAACTTACAGACGTTGCCTGGAATTTTAAGAGTAACAGAAGATTTAAAGAACTTTAAAGAATTTCGAGGGATTTTAAAGTATTTCATATATTTTAAACGATTTCAAAAGATTTTCAATTATTTTAACGAATTACGAGGGATACTAGTGGATTTAAACATTTTTTTTGTTCTTTTTTTGGAAGAGTTGAAATAAATTAAAAAGATAAAGATTAAAGTTTAGAAAAAAAGAATTTCTCTTATGGAAATACATAATTCATTGACAACAGGATTGTAATTGAATTACGTCAAACAATCAATAAGATCGTCTCATTAATACAACAGAATACGATTTCTCATTAATAAACAACAGAGCGAACAGAGTAAGATTTATTGCCTGTGATTATTTCCGAGAGAAAAAGTCATGAAAACCTGCTGAAGTGCCTTATCCGTTATTTATTAATAATGATTGTGCAAGTTTGCATTATGCCAAATAAGAAGACTTTATTATTAACACTTTAACGACCACTGTTTCAGTTGAGTAATATTCACTAAATTATAAAAATAATAAAATTATTATATAATAGAATTATAAAAATGATAACATTTTTTTTTGGTAAAAATCGATCAGAAAATGATATTAAATTATTCCTCAATTTTTTCCTAATTTTTATTCAACGTTATTGGTCGTTGAAGTGTTAAAGGAGCTTATTTTCTTGCAAATATCTAAAATTTGCAAAAAAAAAAAAAAAAAAATTAAAAAACACAGCTTCGTTTAATTTTTATCTCATTATAATGAATATATGTAATTGGCCAAATTCTACGAGTTTCGAGTTATCTTGCATAAATTAGCAAAAAGAGGAGATAGGCCTTCCCACGAAAAGCAATGGTTTCGGCCATTGACCCAACTGACCTAGCATTCAAATTCTAGAATGGTGTACTGGTCTTTTTTTAAGCCAAGCATAAATGCTATTTTAAGTTTTATATTTATAGACATCGACAGATGAGATAAGGCGGCTTCGTTAGAATATGACAGGTGTTTCTAAAGAAGTATTGAGTGATTTTTTGTATTCCTATATTGTAATACAATATATTACTTTAGATTAGACGATAATTAATGGATTATTTCTTAGATCAGATATAAAAGAATAATTATACTTTGCGATAAAAGGATTCATTCTTTTTTCTTTTTGCAAATTATAGAGAGATGAGTCAGAAAATTTGCGTATCAAATTATGTGGTTTAAGTTCTGAACGTTCAAATAAACGAATTTTTGTATTGAGAGTATTTTAAACTATAATCAGCGTTAAAGCATTAATTAATTTGCATTAACATTAATTTTTTTATGGTAGAATATGAAAGAAATTATAAATGACGTTCATATTCCAAGATTAACGTTAATGCAAATTAATTAATGTTTTAACACTGTTTATACTTTAAAATACAATCAATACAAGAATTCGTTCATTTGAACGTTCAGAACTTAAACCACATTACAAATTTAATTGTTAGAATGGATGATAAAACTGCAACGTTTTATCATTCGGAGAGCAGTTTTTTATCTGAAGACTGCTTTTGATTGCGTGTGATATCAAACGATACTCAAAGCACAGTCGCATTACAAGGCGTCAGTGGATTCGCCTTGGTGATAAGAAGACACCAAAAATAAATATTACACATTATCAATTGCAAAATATTCGATCTCATCAGAAATTGAAATATTTCATTCAATTCAGATTTCATTCACGAGCATCGAGGAAACAATAAGTTTTATAAAGATAATAATTAATGATAGGAAATGGCTAATAAAACATGAGTGCTTTTGTCGATTAAGCAGCTCGTTAAGCTAATTCTGCTGGTTGATCGCAATAAAATCTTTGTAATAATATAAATATTGTCTTTTGATTTTCAATAATTAAGGAATAAAGGAGTTTAAATATTTTGTATACATATATTTTTTTAAGACTACCAGTAAACGATACGCGATACTAATGTGGAATTATTATGTTTCAGGTTGTATGTACCTATATGTTGTATGACTTATTCCCTCTTGTATGTTGTGTTCGGCTTTGAAATTTAACACCTTACTAAATGCCAATGTGAATGCCTAGTATAACGTACGATAGTGAATACATATAAACATGTGCAACGTCGGCTTATTCGATCAATGCATGCTATATATAAAGCTTGTGAACCTCAGCCTGCCATTGCATTCCACGAACAACAAATTCCCTGCAAAAATATTTGTAAACCTGCTTGCTTCATGTTCGTTAAATTCACGAATTCAGACCAACTTAAATAGATTTCTGTACAATAAAACAAATAAATAAAGAAAAAATCATAAACCATTAAAATAAACTTTCGAAATTCAAAGATAAAATTTATAATTATAATTAATCAATAGTACTGAATTATAATAGAAACCATCAATTGAACCAAAAAGATTTGAAACTGCTTCATACAAAAATTTGTAGAATTTTTTATTATTTACTTCAACCAATTTATTAATTGTTATTTGAATTCATTTTGATAAAGGAAAGTCCCAATAAAATAGAGATCCAAAGAACTTTATTTTTTACCTTTATCTACAAATTATGCATATTTTTGTTCAACTAGCAAAGCAAGAGTATTTTGTTGTTTTTTTTCTTACAACTTCAAGTCATTGCGAAAGTATGCGAGAATTTCGAGACATTTTTAAAGAGGAACCACTTTTTAAAATAATTTCTAGAGGTTTATGAGAATTTTAAGGGAATATTTTACGATTTTTACGAAATTTAAAAGATTTCAAAAGGATTTTAAGTTTTTTAGGGTTTAAAAGAATTTTAAATGTTATCCTGGAATTCCAAGGAATTCCAGATAATTTTAAAATTATCTTCAGAATTTTAAGATATTTAAAAAGATTTATAAGAATTTAGAGGGATTTTATCGAAAATATTCCTGAATTTTTGGATTTCAAAAGATTTATGATTTTGATAATTTTTCTAGAATTTTGAGGGATTTGACGGAATTTGATGAGACTTTGAATGTACTTTTAATTGACATTAGAGGATATAAAAGGGATTTTAATTGCTATCATAGAATTTGAAATAATTTAAAGATTTTTCTGCAAATTTTAAGAGATTTTCACGAATTTAAAGCGATTTCGAAAGTTTTCGTGAAATTTCAAGAGATTTAAAAAGGTTTCCGAGATTTTTCTGACTTTTAAAAGATTTGATGATATTTTTAAGGATTTCATGGAATTTGAAGAGATCTACCATTTTTAATGGATTTTAAAAGATATGATTTCAGTAATATAGTAATTTGAGTAATCGTTTGAATTGCAATCTTGGATAAATTTTGAGCGCGCCCATTTACTTTGTTTTTAAATGTTATAAAATATGATATCTTATTACATATCATATTATGTATTTATATAAGTTATATGATAAATCGCTGATCGCGTAATAAATGATAGAATTCATATTTTCTGATGCTATAATATATATAAATAATTAAATATATAATAGATACTTAGTGAAGAGTTAAATGAAGATGACGCTGGCTTCTGAGGTAATAAGTAGAGAAAGAGAAAGGTTCAGAGGAGGGTTGATGTAAAAAGGGGAAAATTTGATTCTATTTTTAAAGGCAAGTAATTATGGCTCATAATTAACTTGGCCAGGTCGAGCTCGCAGCGTGTCTATTGTTGCAAATACACAGACATGACCTGGTTTCTCAGCTGTGAGTTGTGAGCTGTGAGCAATGCACATTTACAAACATACCAGACACGCGGTGTTCTTTAACCTTTCACGCATTATCATGGAACTCGGCATTTATACGACTTGTTGCATTGACCCACTGAGGTAAGAACGATTACACAGCGTCGTTACCGTTTTGCGCATTTACAAACGTGTGTCGATAACGCGTCTCTAGTATATTAACACTATTAGCAGTTATTAAATACAAAACTTTATTTGCATTCAATTCCAAAAAAATATCATTAAAAACCTTTAAACCTTCCTTCCTGGATCAGAAACAAATTTGTTCCTCGAAATCCCCGTGCAGAAATTGCCCTATTAAAATGCCCCAATTAAAGTAGAGGGTTTAGACAAGGCCCTCGTCACGTTTTCTATTTTGAGTACCAAATTTTTAATCAAATGTGGTGATAATCAGGCAACCATATACAAGTATTCTTTCATTAATTATAAATATTTTCTCGCTGTTCTGGTTAAAAATTGATTAATATCAAGCGAGACGACAAGAGTGACAGATAAAGAAAGCATTTAGTTTAAATTTGTCATATTGTGAGTTTAATTACAGAATATAGAAAAAGGAATGATAGTTAAGAAAATAATTCGTAAAATTCTTTTTGTAGTGGCTATTGAACATATCTTGAGTTTGTTTTTTGGGCAAGCGGGAGTTAATCGAGAAACCGTTCCTCCGTGAAAGAAACGGCTGGTAAGGAGCAATGGCCGCAGATTAAAGCGAAACCGGTAGAAGATGATAAAACATTAACCGTGAACGCCGAAAATGGAAGGTGGAAGCAAACATTGCCGGTACGATTTTGACATTTATAAACAACAAGCATTAAAGAGAAGTATTGACTGGGGTCTTTTTTACAAGGTAATTAATGTTCAGTATTTAACCACAGACATTTCGAAACGAGTTTTTTCATTTAATTTACAGTAAGCCCTGAAGATATTTCTTATTTCAATAATAATATTGTTTTCGGAGTTTTAATTTTCAGATAAAAATTGTCTACAAAGTTTACGGGGATTTATATGTAATTTACGTAGGATTTATATTTAATTGAAGATAACTTTTTTCATGGATCTTACCCAAAATAGGTGAGTTCTAGTTGTACAATAGAGATTCAATTTGATACAGCAAAAACCAATTAATTTCATTTAAAAGGACCGGAATTTCGGTTCAATTGAACTAGTTTGGAGTACTTTTGAATGAAAAGGAACTCTTATTCAAATTTTTAGGGGCTCAATTTCACAGCTTGAAATTAACTTAACATGGTTCATTTTTTAAAGTTACGGAATTTAGGATTCAATTTGAATCGTAATTTATGGTTTCAAATATGGAAATAAATTATCGATAAGGAATAAGAATGCATGTTTTTAATTTATGTATTACATATTGCGACATTACTCCGTTTTAAGAACTCACCTGCAGTTGTTTACATTCCACTGAACTAATTTAAAAACAGGTGAAATTTTTGTATAAAATTAAATTCTGCTGTTCTTTGTTAAATTTAAATTTCTATATCATATTTCATTGTTAATCCAGACACTATCGAATTATAATTTCGCAAAAATGCTTTATAAACACTTTTTTTTATATAAACAATCGTCATATGAAAATTACTCAATGGAAGTTGATTGACCTTTATCGCAAACAGAATTTATATCTTAGTCGTTTTATCTTGATGTCATTCAATGTTTTTACACTTTTTTCTTCAAGAAAAAATAAAAAAAAAACTTGATAATTATTTTAATAAAATATTAAATTATATAACACTAAAAATTGTTTTTTTTCATGTTTTATTTGGCTGTATTGACAGGTTTTCAGATTTATTTTCAAATTATTAATATTTTTTCAAAATGTTCTTAAATTTTACGAAATATTAAAAAAGTACCCAAAACAAATTTTAGCTATAAATATTAATAAGTGTGGAAGTTATAAATTTCTTAATAAAAAATATTTTTTATAACTGTTGAATTTTTTTATAGACCTCAAAATATCTGACAAATTTACAGATATCAGATTTACTTTCATATTATTAATATTAAAAAAAATAATAATAATAATAATTTTACAAATGTAAATAATAATTTTTTTTTAATTTCATAACTTTATTGATAACAACTCTAATCTCATCACTTTCTTAGGGTCAGATTGACCCCAATTTTCGACGTGATATTCGAAAAGTACCGAAACCAAATTTTAGCTATACAAATTAATAATTGTGGAAGATATACATTTTTTAATAAAGAAAATATTATATTATAACTTCTAAATTTTGAGAATATTTTTCTAGACCTCCAAATAATTTTAATTAAAAAAAAAAAAACAATCAGAATTTAATTTCTATATATTAAATACCGCCTGTGAATTTTGTCAAGTTGAAAACTTGCACAAATTCATTATGACGTTTTAAAGTCAGCTGGGATCAAATTAACCCCATATAAGTACACCCAGAAAAAAGTTTCTTTGAATTAAATAAATTTTATTTAATTTATTTTTTATTGAATTTTGAATATATTTTAATAAAATTAAAAAAAATTTTATTTCTTTATTTTATTTATTAAAAATATGACGTACTACACCCAGAAAAAAGTTTCTTTAGAATCAAATAATCATTTCTTTGATATAGGGCCAAAGAAAAAATTTATTTGAATTATATAAAATTTCTTTATTTAAATTTTATTTAATAAATTTTAAATACATTTTATTTAAAAAAATTTTTTATTTTATTTATTATTTTTTGTTTTAATTTTATTTCTTTATTTTTTCCAAAAAAAAAAACGTATTACACTCAGATAAAAGTTTTTTGGAATCAAATCAACATTTATTTGATATAGAGCCTAAGAAAAAATTTATTTGAATTTTTTTATTATATTTATTTTTTTTTTACATTTGATTTCTTTATTTTTTCCGAAAAAAATGACTTATTACACACAGAAAAAAGTTTCTTTGAATTAAATAAATATTTCTTTAATATAGGGCCAAAGAAATGTTTACTTGATTCAAAGAAACTTTTTTCTGGGTGTAGTACATCACATTTTTCGTAGGTGTAAGTACTGAGGTCAAATTTTAAAAGGACAGAAAAATAATTCAAATAAAATGAAAATAAACACAAAATATTAAATTAAGGCTCACCCCAAATATTGTTGATAATCACCAAGTTTAAATCTGCAATCCAACACCCAATGTCACTGATATATGTCCATATACTATATTACTAATGTAGATGCAGTATGATAACTGAAAACACTCGCGACTGTAGAAGAGATGCACAGATCACACGATATTATCACAGACTCGGCCGTGGCTAACGAGTTTGATGATAATAATAATGATACAGTATCCGAAAGAAAATCGAGTATGTACCACGCACAGATTAGGTCTATCCAACACTCGCGCTCACCAGACTAACATAAGCCTAAAGGTAGGGGTGGGCAGATCGAGACAAAAGGCTGCCGAAGCCGACAGGAGGAGCGCGTCCTGTGCTCCTGATTGGGGCGCTGTGGCTTCCAAAATAGAGTGTAGTAGATTCTTCCACTATTAATTTCTACTGGTCAAATTGAATTCTGCGCCAAGGCTAATCCGTGACTTGGTGAAGCAGGTTGAATATATTGTTGTTTAAAAGGAGCGCACAGGGGCGTAACGAAGTTTTATGACTTAGGTAATTATAAAACTAATGGCAGTGTAAAGAGAGAGCGAGGCTCCTCCCCCGCAGAAGGCTCTCGCGCAACTGACGCGAGTGCAAGGCGCAAAGTAAAGGGCGCAGAGGGAACAGAAAAAGGGGGGAGGGTTTGCAGTCGCGGGAGGGGAAGAAATGCGTCCAGATAGGGGAATCGCGCATGTGCAGTGTCCTTGTTTTGGTTGCGCACCGTGACATTCGTGCACATACGTGAGCAGGCCACCGCCCGATGCACCGCGCGCTACTTATCTTGGCATAAAAGTGGAATTGGAAGATAAGTCCTCATGATAGTCATGAAGAATATTGTCGAGTGATATAAGTATAAATAAGTGGTATAGATATTATATATTAAATATTATAGAATGGATAACGTTTTCTTGTAAACCACAATGGCAACGTCGGTATTGTCGGTCGTTGCATATTAGGTTGCATACTGCTGAATTACAGATGACCGACTGTGTACACTCGTAATGTACGTCACGTCACTTTCTCGTTACGCGAAGCGTTGACGTAATGCCATTATGGGGTCAATATTGCAATTTATGGTAAGTCCATTACGACGTATTAGTATGAAATTGTGACGCAGTATTTATTTAAGATATTAGAGCTCACAATGTTTATTATTGATCACATTTATTTATTTAGCCTTTTATTTATTTAGAGATTTTGGAAGTTGTACGTTATTTCGAGACTTGGTCAAATAACGTAAGATTCTTAATTTTAAGTACTAATTGCCTGTAAATATTCTCTGTTATATGTAAATTATCATCGTCAGTCATGGAAAATAAAAGACTTCAAGCTTTAATCTGGAATAATTTGAGACGAAATAATATTTTGGAAGGATGACTAATTAGGGATACCCAAATAGATTTCGATTCCTTCCAAGAATAGATTCTTGGTGCCTGAGAATCAATTTTTCAGAATCGATTGTTGACTTCGGAGAATCGATTCCAGGAATCGACGATCTCGTCGGAATCGAAGGATCGATTCTCACCGGTCGATTCTGATTCCTTTGAATAATTGATTCTGGGTGCCTGAGAATCGATTTTTCAGAATCGATTCTCGACTTCGGAGAAATCGATTCCCACCAATTGATTCCCAACCCTATGGCTAATTGGAATATTCGAGACCCTTTTACTATTCTGATGAGACGAGCTGACGTTATTGGAGAATGATCAACATCCTGACCGAATTAATTGAAATGTTTCATTTATTAATTCAGATGATAATTCAAATTTGAATCAACATCCGGAAGTATATTCAGAACCATTGAAAATTGTCTATTGTCAACCAATCAGAAGTCGAAACAAAACCCTGTCGGTAACTAGGCGGCTATACATTGTCAAGGAAGAAAACAAGCTCCAATCTCCAAAATCCTTTACCTTTTCGTCGTCAGCTTCCGAAGAAAAGCGTTATTCTAATTTTGTCCTCCTTTTAAAAGTTAAATAATTTTTTCCTAATTTAATAGCCGAGTTAAAAATTAAGACTTCATCGAATATATATATATATATATATATATTTATTTATTTATTAGTGATTGTGGTAAGATTTTCGCTTTTATTTCATTGAGAAATTCTGTTGACTATTAAAATGATGTATTTCAATTTTTGTCTGAATCAAATTGGATGCTTCAATTTTTATATCATGGAGAAGTAATTAATTCATTAATTTTGTGTCAATCTATTTAAGATTCCTTTGCATATATTGATTGAATCTAATTTATTTATGAATCAATTTAGACTTTATTGGTTTTAAGATCCCTCAAAATTAATTAATTCTCTAATTATTGTGAAGAAACATGATTCTCTCAATCTACCATTATCAAGATTGGGGCTGAGCTAACCAATTTTTCCGGAAGATTTTTAATGTTCTTTATTTAAAAAATTATTTTGATGTGTAAATTGAAATAATTCGAGTTGACCAATGAGGTCTGGCGCCCACTATTTATTCTAATAAAGGAGTAAGTACAAAAATCGTTTCGAGGGTATCCTTGCTGTATAATTATTAATTATATAGACAGGTTATAAAGTATTGTAAAATTAGATTATGTTTTAATCTTTTAATAACGATTCAATAGATATATTGCACAATCACAGCAGAAAATTGTTGTGTATTAATATTGTATATCATTCAGCAAGCTTCAATAAATAATTCTCAAGAACTGATGTTATCACAAAGGGTCTAAATTGAGTCGAGAACAATTTATGTTCACTTTCACGAAGAAGGGGTGTTCAAGAACCATTTATTTCATAATTCATTATGTATTATATTATATACTACGCTATTACTCTTTGTGTCCAATTGTTTCGATTTCTCTGATGAACAAGATGACGTTCTGCTTTCTTTCACTGTCTATTTTTGTATGCATAATAAGAACTGTTGCGAGATGTACACAAATTTCAATTGAATGATGCCAGCCATGCGATTGACCTATTTACACTTAATTTATAAATGCGAATACATTCAGATAAGGTTTTGTCTGCGTGGTTAACTGATTATGAAGCTCTTCACAAATTATTCGCTTAGATCTCATGCAGTCAGTCAACACTGCACATATTGTTATTGAAAGAGGTGAAAAGATTACTTTTTAAAAATAAAAATAGGTGAGAAATAATAGCTGACAAAAAATTGAAAAAAAAAAAAAAAAGAAAAAAACAGAACGGCGATACCAAAAAATTTGGTTAAAGGCAAAAAACTTTGATATATCTCCAATCCAAGTCAATAAAATTCAAGCAATTGAAAAGAAGAGAAAATTTTCTTTAAATTGTACGTGAAAGAAAAAGTGCATTTCATGCGACAAAAATTTCGAATGGAAAACTGGAAAATACTTTTTCACTTTTTAAAAAGTATGTCGAGGTCATAGTTAAAATAAAAATCGATTGTCCTATTCGCAGAAAAAATCAAAGCCCGCAATATAACATACATGTATATGTAACTGCTGACAAAAAATTCGCAAATAACTAGTTGGAAACCCGTAAATAGGAGGCAAGCATAAAGATATTATTTTTGTGCTACGCTAAAATATAATTGTAAAAATAAAAGAGCAGCACTAAAATCTTGCTATAATCCAGAATATGCGTGCGAATGTTTCATGAATAAAATATTGACGTGTATACTATTGTATGTATATAGACTTATAGTATCTATACTTTCATACCTTCTGAAATTGCACATTAGTTTTTGTGGTGAACCACACGAACTTTCCCATACAACACGTAGGCGTAAGGCTTTACGGCGAAACTTAACGGCAGCATTACTAAGAATTCCAAGCTATTATAGCCAACATAATTGTTTGATTATACGCATGTGATCTGGCTCGATTCTAACACAACTTGAACAGATCTGAGCTATTATAAACTTCAAAATCGCCTTCTTCTTCATTGAAAAAAAGCTACTATCCTTCCTTGAAATTTCATAATTAATCCAGCGTTAGTTTGGAAGATTTATAAAATGTAGTGCAAGACAATTTAGTCTACCAAACCCCGTGTAGAAATTTCCCTATCTTTCCCATTTAAAGTAGGGTTCTAGCGTGGCCCGGACTAGAAGTTGTAGTCTGGAAAAAACTAATCAGGGCCCTGTCCGGCGCTAGTGGGAAATTTCTTATGAATTTTAAGCATTCTTCAAATCGTCCCAAATGTATAACTATATACGTTTATAAATAAATATATATATCGCGGGGATCTGATTAGGGCCACAGCAGGGTCATTTCCTTGATAGGGTTGTGGAAGGGCGATTCCCATAAGGCCCCTACTAAAACATCTGGTCGGGGTCTAACTGACAAAAGCGTTACGATCTAGTTTTGGCGCCGACTAGTTTTCCCCATCCAAGCCCGAATAGTTTTCCTCATCAGAGCCCCGACTAAAAGAAGGGATAACTAGTAAGGCCCCCACTAGACCCTCCCGTGCAGAGATTGCCCATTTAGTCCTATTTAAAATAGGGTGTTGACGAGACTCTGTTCGGCATTTCTATTTTAAGAGAAAATAGTTTAATATAATTAGAGATTAATGCTGCGACAACAATAAAGTAGTAATATCTCAATAATAACAATCTTACATTGGTATTCCGACCCTAAAAGAGTGAAATAAAATCAACTTATAGATGATAATCAAATGAGGTGTTGAAGCGTTTTCCATGTCAAAACCATACATCAGGTAAAGATAAGGAATTTCCCAAGTTTTCCACATTATTGAAAAAAATAATTTTTCATAATTTTCGTTTTTATAAAATTACTAACTTCTATAAATGCTTAAAAGTAAATAAAATGTTCTATAAAAAATTAATAAACCTATAGACAATTTAAAAAGAGACAAAGTGTCAAGGACTGGTTGCATTCAAATAAGCCCAATTTGTAACAATAAGTCATCAGCTTTCTAGAGTTCGAAAATTTTCGGTAATTTATTTTTTGTCCTTCTCTTTCCTATAGCGACGTGTTTTTCTAGACAAAGATATCACTATAGGAAAGAGAAGGACAAAACATAAATTATCGAGAATTTTCGAACTCTACAGCCTCCGTGGTGTAGTGGGTAGAGCGTTGAGTTTTAATTCCGGTCTTCCCGCGCGTCTTGCGTTTGAGTCCTGATGGTTTCGCAAGTTCCACAATATCAAAAAAAAAAAACAAAAAAACAATTTTTCATTCGTTGTATATATTGTCTTAGGTTAATGGAAGTATAGTATGCATTGATTTAATTCTTTTCCCTTTTTTGCAAAATATTATTTCTTTAATGTATGTACATATGTACAATATGTACATGAACGTGCAAAAAAAAAACAATTATATTATATTATTATATTATTATTACACAGGACCACAAAATGAACAAAAAAAAGTCCCCCAGACAAATTCATACCCTATACGTTTTTCAGCACGCTGATTCTAAATCCGGGGTCTGTGTAACCCTAGCACCTCGGGATCAAGGTGATGTGAACGTCAAAGGTGTTTATTACAGCGGAATCTAAAATTTGACCACGGATTCGGAAAGAGCGGAAAATTTTACGTTCAAATACATATTTTTGGATTTTTTTACATGATTCTGTAATAAACACCTTTCAGATTAACAGAGTACTATTAATAAAGATTTAATTAAAATATAAAAATAATTTTTGTTTAACTAGGACATTTCTTGGGTAAACTGACAGGGCCCTGGACAGTTTTCCCTTAGTAGGGTAGTAGTCTGCCAAAGCGTTACAAGCCTTGTGTGGACCTTGCCAGTTTACGGGTACGTTTAAGGCCACATCAGAAGTATGGAAATCTGACGAGACCCTTGTCAGGGCCATGTATAAATTTCTGCACGGGGGGAATTGATGAGGTCAAAAAACTTTCAAGTATTTATTGCAGCTTACCTAAAAGTTGAAGATATATAGTTGGGTTCACCCATGAAAGAAACTTACCTGAAACAAAAATAAAAATAAATTGAATAAAACTATTACATGAATTGATTACAAAACCTTTCGAAATTCTTGGGAAAATATTGAAATATTTCGAAGAAATTCAAAAGATTTTTGTGAGATTTCTTAATATTTTTTATACAATCCCGCTTGATTCGAAAATGTGCAAGCATACATAATTTTCAATGCACGCTTGATTGGTATGCGTTGTCGCATGTTTAAACGACGTGAGACCTACGCTGTAACGGTGTTTCTAAAATTGCACGCGCTTGAGAGAAAGGGGGAGAGTTAAAACTGAAAATAAAAAAAGAAAGAATGCAGAGAGGTACAAGGCACATGAATATTGGTGGGATAAAGTGTAAAAATAAATTAGAGTCAATGATCATTCATCTGTAATCAGTATATAGATTAGAATGCACAAAAACCTAAACTTATCTAGATTATTCAAATGATATATCAAATTATATTTTTATATTCCCAACAACAATTACTTTTGAATTACTTTTTTCATTATATTAACACAGCATTTTTATCAATATTTAGAATAATTTCTCTTGGAATTCATTTGCAAAACAAATACTTCCACAACGGAGTTTGTATAAGATTTCATAAGAGGTATTTTCACAGCAGTTAATTACTTAAAATTTGATTCCATTACGAAAATGTATAAATGATAAATAATTAATTTAAAATAAATTAGCCTCCTTAAGGACTTCTTAATCAATATGCCGAAATATTAGTTTAGTATTTTACAAACAACTTGATGTTTGCAAGAACTTAACAGAAATTATTTAAGACTAAATTTTTTGCCGGATTTTGATCAAACATTACCAAGTCATCAAACATTCCAAAGTTTATTGCCAATACCACTCACAGTGGGTTACTTCCGGTCTGGTTTTTCGACCTCTTTGTAACGACATTGCAAAATAAGAATTACAATGAAAGCGTAATAAAGGAAAGTATTTGCACTTAGTCACAAAATCTTTGTATATTGTTTCAGAAATATTAAAAGCGCTTAGATCGTCACAAGCGCATTGTAATTTAAATTTGAAAGCAAGCTATTGAAAACTTGGATCATGCGTATGCGTTACTAAAATACATTTAGAGCTTGCGTTTCTCTTTCTCTCAGATTCTCTTTTTTAAAATAAGAGGAAACAGATAAAAAAGAAGAAAATAGATAATTTATTCTTCCTGTTAGGTATTCAGTTTTGGATAATTTCTTATAAGAGTTGCATGCAACTTTCAAGTAAATCTGATATTTAATTTTCCAATGAATCGAATAATTTCAGCTGTGTATTTACAATTTCACAGCTGATAGAACAAATACAGCTGCTCTACTTTCCGATTATCACTATCAGTGTTTAATTTATGTCAAGAGGGTCGCAAAACATCAAACGTGAGGAAATGATAATGTTTTAACTAGAATTATCTTTCTCATTCAGTAAATAATTTCATTGTTAAATAAAAACGTCAATATACTTTCATATTGTATCTACTATTTATACATGAGGAATCAGCGTTTTAGTAGAGATGATAAAAAAATCAATTTTTCAATCACATGCACCTAGAAAACAGTTTCTTTAAGTCAAAGAAGTTGTAGTATTGATATATACAATCAAAGAAAACATTTCTTTGATTTAAACAAATTCTTTTTAAATTAAACAAACAGTTTCTTTAAATGATATAATTAAAACAAGTATACCAAAAAGCGCCGAAAAATAATTTTAAATTAACATCTGTGTTCTT
>UCOH01012062.1:0-186558 GCA_900474275.1 Synergus japonicus
AACAATTTTAACAGTATTAATAAGGACTTATTTAATCAGTTTTGAGTAAAACTAGTTTGAAAATTGATATTGCTAAAACTGATATTCTCGCAAATACAAATTGAAATAATTATTAATTTCAATCTGCACACGAGAATTGTTTTCAATAATAATTGGAGCAATTTTTCACCTACAAAAAGGAAAATAGAACAACTTCTATTATTTAAATTCCACTATGGCTGACATAAAATGACTTGTACTACTAGGATATAATTATGACTTACTTAAAATAATTTGCACCATTGTCAAACACTATTGGCTGACTTAAAATGACTTGTACTACTTGAAAACCGTTTTTTATGATTTATGGAAAGAGAGGAATTTAAAACTGAAGAAAATTACAGATTTAGAACGACTTGTATTACTTAAATTCCACTATGGCTGACATCAAATGACTTGTATTACTGGGATATAATTATGACTTTCTTAAAATAACTTACACTACTGGTAATCACTATTGGCTGACTTAAATGACTTGTACTACTGGGATTTAATTATGACTTTCTTAAAATAACTTACACTACTGGTAATCACTATTGGCTGACTTAAAATGACTTGTCCTACTGGGATATAATTATGACTGCTTAGATTGATTTGCAATACTGGTAATCACTATTGGCTGACTTATAACGACTTTACCACTTGAAACCCGTTTTTTATGATTTATATAGAGAGAGGAACTTAAAACTAAAGAAAATTCCAGATGTGGGACAAACTGCCTGGATGCTGCCGAAATCTATCAGCATCAAGGCGACAAATTAGTTTTCATCTTTCGCGTTTTATCGTAAGATGTACATCTCTGAAACTCGGTCCATTACTGAGTAGTTTCGCGAATCTTTTTTTTTTGCATTCAGACGCGTATGGTGTTCGCTCCTGATTTTCACCGGGAGCCATCGAAGGGAAAGAAATTCCGGACAGCGCGGTCTCGTTAAAAGTTACAGCGAGAGGACGCTTCTGCTTCCGCTTTTTAACGATCAAACCAGAGACCCGGGAGAAATTCTCAAAGTAATAACGCAAAGAGCATCCAGGCTGTGTTGCTGTGTACATCCATGTAATCGTTGGTGTGTTGAATACCGTCGCTCGACGAACCGTTCAAAAGTCTTTGTCATATCTCATCCTTAAATGGCTGATGTACCGAAGCTAGAAATACTCGAGCGAGCACGTCAACGGAAAATGGAACGAAAATCACTTCCTCTCTTCCTCTGCATGTCTCCTTCCCACTTGTACAATGTACATAACGTTCTTCCTGTATCGTGTCCTTTTTTAGGTTTCCTTAAACGCAAACGTGACCATAAAACGTAGAAACCGATACTCGCGTCGATATACTTCACTGCCTTTGGAAAAAAGATAAATTGTCCATGACTATATATAAATTCTCGATAGAAGTGTACTCTGTTTATCATGCTCAAAGGTGTGTCGTGAAGAGCTTTATTTTAAGGGTTTACTGTTATTGCCCTCGGAAAAAGATTACTTCGCGAACCGACGCGACGACTCAAAACATGTGCTATCAAACTTTTCTGAGGGTAGGAAACTTTTCGGGGAATTTGAAACTTCTCGAGAACCAAGTTTGGCAAGGATCATTATTTTAGAGGGAGGATTTAAACCTTTGTTGGAATCGTCATTCTGAGATGTAAATTGATATGATGATTATTTTGCTTTTCTCCTTTGAAATGTAATTTTATTTTAATTGCAGTACTGAATCTGAAAAGTGTTGCAATATTTTAGCTGAAAGGAGATACAGAGAAAATGATTTGAAAGCTTGAAAAATATACGATGTACATTTCAATGTTTGCAGAGTGAAATGAAACTTTGGTTGAAGTACTGAAGATTTCTTATTACACGTCTTTATTACGCTAAAGTTAAAATCAATGTATAAATTCCTGTTAGATGTCATAAAAAGTATTTGAACTATTTAAAATCTGAAATGGGGGAAGCTTTGCAAGCGACTTAGCTAAAAGCTCGCCATTAAATTTGCAAGTGTATCCGTTACTCTAAAAGTACAATAAAAAAAAACACACTTCTCCGATGGAGTCTTTCTTTCGTCGGTTTTCAGATGTTTTGAGTACATTAACACTTTGTTGTTTCAGTAAACATTTTTTCCCCCGGAATTTTCTCTTCGTTGTTCTTTTTTATTCGTTCTGTTTTTCCTTCCAATTCCCTGCCATTTTTTATGTTCGCCCCTTTGGGAACTTTAGTATTTTTTTTCATGCCTTTCTTCTCACCTCAAGTAGCTCTCATAAAATTCTTTCATCACCGCAAATCGTAATAAGTTTTTAAGCAAGTATAAAAGTCGAGTTTACGAATCGAGTGCACCATAACCAGGTCGGGTTGCGAATAACCCATAACCATAAACTATTTTCATCTAAAAGGCTCTCTTTTATAAATAAAAATTTTAATCCTCGACAAATTGTTATGTAAAATTAGAGGAGCCTTGTTTTCAAGAAATTATGTGTTTCTTTTTCGAAACATCTACTGAAATTATTCAATTTTCAGACAAAAAAAAATCATGTAAAACTGTTGGTCTTCTATAAAATGGGAAAAGTATAATTTCGCTTAAAAATGTCAAAGAGATTTCCAGATCTGAAAATCTCGGCTTGACCATTAAAAAAAATGAAGCCTTTTGCATCAAACGCTCGACGAAACGTGATTTTCGAGTAATTTGGTCCCCGTTGTCTCGAGTGCATGGACATTTTCACATTTCCTTCCTTCTCCGGCTCGCTCTTCAGGACAATAAAAAAGTTGAGGGTGGCAAAAAGGGCTGGGAAGGGTGTGAAGAGGAAGAGGGGGAGGAAACGGCGGTTCGGTAAGCCACGCTCAAAGTAAAAGTGATTCGCGAGTGAGACTCGACTCGGGTAAAACGAATTCGTACTGGGGGAGTGGAACGAGTTTTCCGGACGATTTCGCAGAGTATTTATTCGAAAACCCCGTCGACTGATGCGGTCCTCACTCCAAGGATCGACTTTCGACTTGACTGTTGGTTTCAAGTGCTATCCCTTTCTCCATTTTCCACAAGCTCAGGGGTTCGAAATTCCACCACACCTTCCTCAAAGCTTCAGGATCTTCGCCCTTCAGACCTTCGAAGCGAGGGTTTTCCAAGGCTTTAAAGCTTCCTCTTATTCGGCCTTTTCTAAATTAAATTGCATTACACTTTGAATAAAATAGTAGGACTACACTGAGAAACTCTATGTTAGAAAAATTACTGATATGGATAGCAAGTCGGGGCAAAACCTTAAATTTCGACATTTTAATACAAAAATAATAAGTTATACTATTTTGATAAGATTTCCTATTTAGTAATACCAAAGTTTACTATTTTCTGCAGTAAAATCCGATTTAGGAAAAATTATTAGAGAAATTAATACATTCTACAAAAAGAATAGAAGTAATAAGTATTTTAAGTAATATAATATACTAAATATGTAGAAAAAATTATTAACTGACGTTAGTATTAATAAATTAATAATAAAAACTGACGTTTTTATTGCCACTCTTATTATGTTTTTATAGGTAATTTGAACATCGTTCTAACTCGATTTTTCTGATTCAGATTAATAATATGTATATATAATTGTAATTTCTAATGTTTGATATTATAAAATATGTGTAGGCTAGAATATTAATACATGTTAGGCTACAATGTGAAGTAGGCCCCTTCAAAGCTTTTATTTTTTTGTGATTCTAACTGTACATACACTCGAACCTCCCGAATTTCACCGACAGGTTTCTCACTAATCACATTAATCACTGCGCATGCCATGGCACTCAGCATCTGATTGGTTGCTATTGGCGCGCAGTTTAAAATGTCGAAAAATACGCAATACGCATGCGCAATTGGTATGACATTTGAGAGCAAGAATTTGGTGCAATTCGAGAGGGTCTCCGGTCTGGACTTCGTGAAATTCGGGAGGTTCGAGTGTATTTTACTAACCCAGTTAGTAACTCTATGCGTATGGTCTCTGCGCAACATTTTACTATGTAGTTTACAAATTTTGCAACAGTTTTAGTTCTTACTCTGAAATACTGTATAATTCTGGAAACATCTACGCGTTACTATTGAGGTTAGTAAATATTATTAAATATGCTTTTTGCCCCTTATTGCAAAAGTACAGATAGTAAAATCTACTGTACTTTTTAACAATAAATACAAACGCGGGCTTCTCAGTGTAGAGTTGTAACCAGATATTTTTGAGAAATATTTGTCCTGAGAAAAGTACTTTTTGTTGCATATTTTTTAGTACATACTTTTTGGTGCATACTTTTTGCTAAATGTAGAATATTAGCGAATGTTTAATATCAATTTGTAGAGTTCTGACAGCATGATGTATAATTTCGATAGTTAGCAGAGGTGAAATACTACATTTGTAGTTCATATTCATTACCGTTGTTCGGAAAGTATCAAAAGAGCATCTACAAACAGAATCAGAAGCTTTCACGGACCTAATTACACTCTCAATTCCCTGGAATAATTTTACCCATTTACATTCACCGTGGTGGAGTACTTTCCCGCCACCATTGTGGAATCAACACTGAGTGAATGCACCTCTGGTTCTGGTATGCCTTTGCCTTCGATTGGGCCGCGTTCAACGTAGCTTTCCTGCATTACTCAAAGGTAAACTTGTTAGGTAAACTGCCAGCAGAATGCGCCTCAACGCGCTAAGAGTGTTAAAAGGAGTCGACTCATAATGCACTGCTGTTCGTTAGGTACATATTCACGTTAAAGCGTCGGAAAATTATCACCTGTAAAAAAAAATAAAGAAAAATAGCCCTTCTGGCAGTAGTAAAGGTCCGTGTTTAGTCATACATAACTTCAGAAAGTCGGTGAATGATATTAGAAGAGAGGATGGGGAAGAGGAAAATACTAAATGTGCAGAGGGGCTAGTAGTATAGGTCAGTGTGTGGCTATTCTAGTAATAAAGTGATAAATGTCCGTGTTTAGTCAGACAAAGCCTTGAAAATTGAGGGGAGATATTTAGGGAGGTGTGGTAAGGAGTGATAGAAGTAAGAGATCAAATGGGGAGAGTGACCAGTGATATATGTCAATGTGTGTATTCCTGGGATCAGTAGTAAAGGGCGGTGTTTAGTCAGACAATATATTTAAAATTTAGGGTATATAGTGGAAGTAGGTGTGCTCCCCCTCGTATTGGGGGAGAATACCTTCTAATATGTAGGGATATAGCTTAGGGTGGATAGTACATGTCAATGTGCAGTCAGCCCATGAATTCAGTAGTGATGGTCCGTGAATAGTCAGACAAGATCCTGGAAATTGAAGGATGATACTTGGGGAGTATGAGGGGATGATGGGAGTGGGATAAAGAAGAGACCACAAAGTAAGGGTCAGTAGTATATTTTAATTTGTATTAACCCTCTAAATTTAGTAGTAAAGGTTAGTATTTAGTAAGACGTAACCCTGAAAATCGAAGAGAGTAATTTACACAGGTATTGAGAAGGGAAGGGGTACAAAAGAAGACTTGGTGAGGATGCGGTGATTTCGAAGTGGGGCATAATCTAGTAGTACATATGAAAGTGTGATCAGACCTGGAAGTAGTAAAGGTCCATGCTGTGTCAGCCAGAAGTTCTGAAATTTGAGGAGCGATATTTGAAGACGTATAGGGGGCATCTGATAGGAAAAAGTAGAACTGGAAAGAGGAAGGGAATAGATTTGAGTAGTGTATGTCAATTTATGGTCTGTCAGTTTGATGATCCAGGAAAAATAAGCAAATAACTAAAAACGGCGTGAGTTTTCATCCAATTTAACATTTTAAAATAAAAGAAACGGGGATGGGATTGAATCGATACAGGCTAGGCTGTTCTTATGCCGGGGTTTAAAGGATCCTTGAAGGGGACGATAAATTGGAGGGTGAATCCTAATTAGAATTTTAGGCAGACATCATGAAATTTAATACGTGACACCTAACGGAACTTTATAGGAATTTGACGGCTTTCTATTGTGTTTCATGACTCGTGTTTCAAGGAATGTAAAAGGGATGAAAATATTAATTTCGTTCTTGTTTCGTATTCAGCTGAGCTTCTCGTATATAGGAATATTTGAGCTTTATTGTAATTGGTTTCAGAATTCATTAATTATTTTATAAAATAACATTTGTGCTTATTTCTAGAGTAGGAGTTTTATTTATAAAATCTTGCGAAAATAATCTGAATTCTTCATCTGGTGGATTATCAACTCACTTGTTTGTTTTTAAACATTTAAAGTATTTTAAATACAAAGGACAAGTTTGTCAGATGCCAAGGGATGCCATAAGACCCGCCTCCATACTTTCCTGTAGCTTTCCACCTGAACTTGTCAAAGTTCGCCTGCCTTCCTCCATTTGTTCTTCTTGAGTCCTCGTAATCCACCACGTACAAGGCATCTGAGTAGACTTAGAGTTGCACAAATTTTTTCGCTCTGATAACTGATTTCTGCAGTACTTATAAAAGACAGTTACTACTTCTTTCATAGAAAATCTCCATACTTAACACTGCATTAATTAGAACCTTGAGCAAGGAATTGGAAAAGAGAACAACAAAGATGTACCTGCATTAAATACCTCATAAATATTAAAGCATATTAGAATCTAATAAAAACATGCATTCCATGAATCAGCAACTACGAAGATGAATTTTCAAACTTTACAATTTCAAAATTCAGTGTGTAAATTAGCCCTGTGCTAATTCAGCAAAACGAAATCAGGATACATATAGCGTCGAAAGATGAGCTGCACAGATAAGAATAACGTAAAATCCACTTAAATGCAAATTTCCTTCATATATTGTACACAAAGCACCTTTTCTCGGACTCAGAAAAATAAGCGTGGACTCGAATATGCAGAGTTAAATGTAAAGTATGACCTGCAATAATTAACACGAAGATTTAATGCGCAGAGTTATTATCTCTCGAGTTTCTACCATTATTCACAGACATGTATTTTTCTAGTGACGAAAATCAAGTAGCCTGATAATCTACTCGAGCATTCTATTAGTTCCCAAATACTCAACAGGTAGCTTACATAACTCCGCACAGATCATAACAAACCCGAATCTCTCCCCCTCTCAACCCCCCCTCCCCCAAAAAAATCCCAATATACGAAAAACTCGAGCAGAACTGACTTCAGTACTTCACCTGCCTCACAACTGAAACTTTCATCATTTTATCCAAGAGTTCCGATACAGTGATATATATCGGAACCCCGGGGGTTCTGGACTAAATGTGAAATCGGTGTTCGGCCCTCCGTTGTTGCGTTGTCGAGTTAAGTATGCTTTACAATCAACACTGTTGCGAGCCATGGGGCATCGAGGAAAATGCAGCATCAGGACTGCTGCAGCACGCCTATTCTACACCGCATCGGGGATTTCCCAAAAGTCTAATTCCGTACGCGCCGTTAACGCGAATCGTGGTTCGTGAGGTTGGCTCGGGTTTGGTTAGGTTGGGTTAGGTTAGTTTAGGTTAGATTAGGTTGGGCTAGGTTAGAGGGACGCTAAGTCCATTATGCTGTTATGGGGTGTTATTTTCGCCCCAGCACTCCGTAGCTCTCAATTGTAAACCGTACTTTACGTCTCTCTCGCGTTTTCCCGTGGAAACTCGTTGTAATCGATACCAAGTCCCGCTACACCCTTCCCCCACCTCACTTACACACTAACACCCCCCCCCAGACATTGCTCCTCCCAACCTCACCCCATTCATTTTACTCCCGCTGATTCCCTTATCCGCTCCAGAGTCTCCCGTGCACTTATTTTTCAACCCCCCCCTCCCAACCCTACCACCCTTCCGATACAGCTTGGTAAAAAATAAATGTTTGTTTCGCAAAAGGTGAGTTTCTGGGGAATTTAATTTTGAAGTGATTGATCTATATCTGGGTTGCAAATGAGAGGTACTGATTTTTACTTGTTGCAGAGATTATTTTATAGCTCGATGGGCATATTTCTAGATGAAAATACTTTAGATATTTGATTTGATTTTTATTTTTTGTAATTAGGTCTTGATGTTGTGTAAGACTTGCTTTTCAACCCCATTTTTCGGGTTTTAATCCCATTGTTGCCCAGATCCTGTTTTTGTACTTTCTTTTACACTTTCGTGAGTAAAAATTATTTTGATAATATTTTTAAATCTAATTCGATGTTAAATGACAGATAAAATAGTTTCAACCCCCTACCGCACTAGGATCACCACTAAATCATCCCCTAAATACGAAAAAAATCATAGCAGTTCCCCTAACTTCGAGAGCTGAAACTTTATCGTTTCAATATCCAAAGAAGCTTAAAATAGTTTCATTCACCTAGATTCACCCTCAAAATCAACCCCTGAGGTGAGGATTGGTACTGAGGGTGAATCTATAGTTAGGTAGATGAAACTATTTTGAATTTCTTTGGACATTAAATGGAACTATTTAAAAGTATACAATTCTAGGTCTGCAAGTTAGGAGAATTGCTATGATTTTTTTTTACTTAGGGGATGATTTGGGGGTGCTCCTAGTGTGGTGGGGAGTTGAAACTGTTTTGCGTCTTTTGACATCGAATGGAACCACTTAGCGCAATCAGATTTTAGACCAATTTCTGAAAGAAATCGTTAATTGAAAATATTGAATCTCTTGATAAAATACTCTACACTCTAAAATGCATTCTTTGAAATTAAGCAGATTTCTTTTATCTGTCAAAAGAACCGTTTCACTGTTAAAAAACTCAGCTGCTAAGTGCAAAACGAAAATAATTTTACCAATAAATGATTTCTTTTGACTATGCAAAGAAATCCTTTAACTATTAAAGGATTGCACTTGTAAGCTACTGGGTGAAATGCGTCTATACATGAGTGATTGTACACTGTTTCAGTTTTAGTTTCCCTATTAAAGAAAATAGTTTGACAATAAAAGGATAACATTTAAAAGGAAAATCCTTTTACCGTGAAAGGATTTCCTCTCATGCCAAGTTTGAATAGAAAATCCTTTCACGGTAAAGGACTGTCAATAGACTGTTTTTAGAGTGTATTATTTAAGAGAAACATCTTTGATTTGAAATAAAAATTTCTATGTTCGGAATGCATCAACGAATAAAATTTCAATTTGAAACGAAAATTTGAAAAAAGTTAATATCTGGTTAATTTATAAAACCTGAAAGGTGATTGTAACTCACCTTTCTTCCTCATTGTTAAAAAAATGACCTAGCGTGACTCAAACATTTTTTAATTAAAAAATTTCCTTTTTTCGATCTACCCTAGTTCCCATTCTTCATCAGCACCCGAACCTCACACTTTCCCTCTTTCTCTACTGCAGAGTCACCCAGTTATTAGAGTCAGATACCCGGTCGAACGGTTGCGCAACAGATTAATCATCGCCCAAGTTTAATATCGGCCACGAATCGATACTCGTTTCCTCGTTTTCTCCCGTTTCAGTAGTAATTCGTTGATTCGTTTCACGACCGGAAAAAGCGGGTGGCCTCGGAATCGGTGGGTCAAGGAGGATTGAGAAAAGAGAAAAGTGGGGAAAGGAGGTGGAATACGTTTATTAACGTCGCAGGACTCTGGGTGGCAGAGTTCTCCCAGTTAGGAAACAGGGTGAAAGGACTGAGGAAGGAGACAGAAAGAAATATGTTTATCGTCCCGGACTGGAGAAATGTCAGGAAAGAACGCTGGAGTAAAGTTATAAGCGAAGGAAACGCAAAAAAGTACCACCTCGTAAAAACGATAAACGTTGCACACACGCGCAACGTGGGCGAGGGTGTGGAGTTGAATGTGGGACAAAACTTGAGGAATCGTGACATTAGTATGAACATTTTTTGCGAGGTTTTACCTCCGCAAGGGTTTTTAATGATTTATTATGATGAAAGGTATTTTAATGTCATAAGAGTGAGGCAAAATAATTTCTTTATGCGTAAAATAATAATACTTGCAATTACTCGAAAATGCAATTAATTCCTCACTTATGAAAATTAATGAATTTATTTATATTTGCGAAATTATTTAGCTGTGTAGAGAGAAACCCAAAGTAATTACAATGCTTTGTCAAATTGAATTTCTATATACAAATACATATATATTTTATATATTTTCGATAATTCGTTTTGCAGTTGCTTACTTTATATTATTAAATAGCTGCCATCAACAATACTATTTTAATTACGAAATATCACAATTCGTACAATTTGCGGTTCAGACTCAACCCTATAATGTGTTTTATAATATAAAAATTGAGTATAAAAATTAATATTAGAGATTGATATCATAGCTGATCACTGAAATAAAATCTGATATACAAAAGGTAATAACTTTTTTAATTTTACCTTGCCTGGTATATAATTTTTTATGACTGACTTTGATATCTCAGTTTCGAAGTATCCAATAAAAAATTACGATTCCTCAGTTTAAGGTTCTGCTTGGTTATATTACCAGGAATAGAACTTGGGTGTTTTATATCCAAAACATCATTTGCTTTCAGAGCCTATGTTTCAGCGATAAAACCATGGTTTATTATTCTGAACAACTATATATTGTCGTGCCGGTGACTATTAATCAAGTCTTTGAGTCGCCAGCCATTTATCTAGATAAAATGAACACGAAATTGACTTTCTTGATCAATACAATCTGTTATTCACGTCATTTAGCAAATGGATTAGTTGAGGTGATCACGTAATTTTTATGTATCAGATAGCATTCTACCCCTTGTATTTACCTCAATGATATGAATAAATTAGAGTTAAAAACTTCTATTTTCTGCAACGCGATATCTTAGCTTAACAATCTGATAAAAATTAAATAAAACAAGGGAAACTGACATTTCTCTAAGATAATTAAGCCCTTGTTAGCCAATTTCTCTTTTTAACGTTAAATAAAGAAATAATTACTAGATATAAATATTATTTTCCGGGAAAATGAATGTTTTTTAAGACTTTTTTTTTTACTATTATTACTGTTATTAATATCTTGAAGATGGGAGCTCTACTTTTAGAATTGATAAAGCTATAAACTTGAGATTAAATTAAAGGACTTGAGTTCCTGTGCGTGGAATTAGCGCCTTTCTGGAACCCGTCTTCACTCTCTGGTACTAAAAAGACTCCCATAACATTTATATTAGTAATCTTCATAGTATAACGTCAAGCATCTGATACATCCTCTTCACCACAATTTCCAGGGAATCTCTCTCCATCTGGCTTTTTATAGCAAAACATGACCCCAATTGTGCTATAAAAAATCTTCATATTTCTTTTACACTGGAAAATTTAAAAAGTTCTAACTGAAACTCCTGCTCTGAGTTAAAATATAATTTCATAACTTCATCCATTTCATATTAAATGTTGAAACTCTTTTGATGGAATACTTGGTAATCTATAAAGTACAACTTTTTGAGACCTTATTAATATTTTAATTATATTTTGAATTTCCCTATTACTGTGAATTTTCCTTGTTGATAACTGTCGTTTCAATTTGATTGAAGCGCGTTACATAGTAGATACAAAATCAGACTCATCCAAAGTTAGAACGTCAAGCATATCGCTCCAAGCGGTTGGCTGACCAAAGCCGCCCCTATCTACTTGCAATACGTTATATTTATGTCACGTACTCATATAATGTTTCAAAAACTTTACTGCACAGCACAAAATGTCGACTGAACTTGATATCCCATGTAAAATCAAGAGCTGCTGACCTCGACTGTAAAATTAAATCAAGTGTGCTACATGTCCCTGAGAAATTACGCTCTATTAAAGAGGACTTAATTGAAAATCAATAAAGCCTTGCTGTGACAAAGATTCCATTTTTATTTCAAGTTATTTTCAATATCTTTTTTAACTCTACACCATTTATTCTCATGAAGCATAAAACCTTCTATAACAATTATTTTCTCGCTTATGAATTTAATGTTTTTTGTAAAATTCTACTCTGTTAAAACTATGCCATCTACATTTATATTATTATTAATAAAACAGGAAATATTATCATGAAAATTCCAACTTTTATTTCAGGTAATGGATTCTCTGTGCAAAATTTAATTCCTTTGATTGATACGTGATACTTTAATTGACAGTTTATTTCCATTTTATTTTCGCTTTAATTTTTAATATTTCCTAATTGATGTTGTCCTATATTTATTTGTCAAGCAAATCGTTAAATATCGTTACTTTTTTCATGTCATATCGAAAATATTTCCTGTAAAATAACAATTTTTATATTTTTCGGGAAAAGACGAAGCATTGGAGGAAATATAATAATATTTAATGGAATATCACTTGCGAGAAAATGTCGCCGAAGCGTAGAGGGAAGTAAATTACTAAATTAAGATTTAATTGAAAATACAGGTCACAACCTTTCATATTTTATAATTAAAATCTTGTTTCAAGGGTTTTTGATCTACAAAATAGGTCAACTAAGATAATTTATAATTAATAATCTTTAAACAGATTTTACCGATAGAATATCAATTTATTGAAAGTGTAATGAATAATTTATAACAAAAACTTCATTTTTTCTTCCAGGAGGGCCATTTTGACGAATCCAGACTTGAAACCAACCACACCATGGTACAAGCTTTTGGAAAACGATTTTTGGGGGACTCCTTTACGAGAAAGAGGTTCACACGGTAGTTACAGGCCTCTTTGTGTAGCTACCTTTAGACTCAATTATCTACTCGGTGGCCTTGAACCTCAAGGATATCATCTCGTAAATGTCATTCTTCATGCAGCTTGTACAGCACTTGTGGTCAGGATAGCAAAAAAGGTAATTCACAAAAATATTCTTATGAAAATTACAAAAATGACTTTGAAGAGGTTGATTTTTGAAATTGCATTATAATTAGAGCAAAGGTTAATCTTGTGGTTAATTGGAGGAACTATTTCTATAGAATTAATATTATTAAAGGTTAAACCCAGTAATAATGAATTTTCCCTCGATCATTATGGAATTATTCCCCTTAACTGTTTACCTTGCATTGATCTTTAGTCGCCATGAATTATTCACCACTCTTTCCTTCTTCGGTTTCGAAAGTTTCCATAATTAGTTTCAAAGTTAAAGCGTTAATTCTATCAGTCGATTTGAAATTTTTAAAAACTTATGTCTCTTTTGAATCAGGTGGCTTTCAAATTATTCATTTTATTCATTGATTGGCGAATGAACACAAAATCTAATTAAATATAATTAATCTCTCAAAAGTTAATTCAGATCAGTTTTAAGATATATTTAACCAAGTAGAAAATAAAGAGGAAAAAATGTTCGCTCGCAACTTTCTTATCGTCTCTTGTTTCTTACACTTTAACCAGATTACACAGAAAGCCATTTTTCACGTTCACACTGTTCAAGGTAATTTCTTATCCGCCACTAACGATGATTTAGCGCATCCACTAAAGACAATTACATCATTATTTTTTCAAAAATTAACTGTAGTTTTAGACTCCTAGTTAAGTCTGAAATATAATAGTAATCAAAGATAATATTTTTAATTATTTGCAACTTTATGAAAAGATATTGATATAAGAATTTAAGTTTTTTTGAGATAAACTCAAAAAATGCGATCTTTAAACGATTTTAAACTTTTGCGTCGTAATTTACTCGCCTTAGAGAAAAACTTCAAGAAGAAAAGTGTCTTGTACGTGGATAATAAACTATAAGTAGGTACAACTTTAAAGTTAGCTAGAAGTTCACTTCAATTTTACAACAATGGAAAGTGCTATTAATTTATAAATTTTATGACTGTCTGGGGATAATAAAAAAGTGTAGTGTATGTGGTGCTTACTTGAATCTGTATAAAACTTGAACTTTTCTTCACGTTTTTAAAATAAAACATGTGTCAAAATCTCTTTTTTGCAAAATATTAAACATATTTAGAATTTTTTTAGAATTAACTCCAAGAGCTATAATCATAGAAAATATTTAATATTGTAGAAAGGAAGGAAATAAGTCTTATTATTTCTTTCTTAAAGCTAGAAAATAAAGTAATCAGTTTTCATTAATTGCCATTACAATCGTTAAAAATAATTGTATTCGAAAGCGATCATCGTCTATTCATTTTTCAGTTGTTTTAATTTTGGAAACGTATAGATTCTGAAAAAGGAAAAGAAATATTTCCTGCATTAGTACATATTAAAATTCTCAAACGTCAAATGCTGAAAAAATTTACCAAATAAATAACAATTTTTTAATATTATAATTAATGCATCTCCAAATTTATGTCTTATTTTATTAAAAACTGTTTCTAGATAATTGCTGATGTTTTAAATGAAAATATACATCTTCTATGCAAAAAATGGATCTTAAAATGTCGACTTACCCCAACAATTAAAATCTATGTTCTTTTAACAATTTTTTTGTCCCGCTTTACATTTCTTCGGTTTCATACCCCCCCCCCCTAGATAAAGATAAAGAATCTTTGTGAATAACATATTGAAAGTTGAATAATTTTCAGATGTCTTCCTTATCTTTAAATACGCAAAATATTCCTTCTACTCTACCATATACATAAAATTATCTCATTAAATTCATTAATGATCTTTTTTCTCAAGTTTCATGAACATTATGCAATATTTATGGTCGCTATATTCATCCAAGGTTATTTCAAAACACGTGTTTCTGATAAATAATTTCTTTCTGAGTCAGTGTTGTTTTTATATTAATACTCGTGCTGAGATAATCATTTGTTAAAACATTGGAAATTTAACGATTTGCGTCATACTTAGATCTCTTCAATGAAGCTACAATTACAAAAAAAAAATGTAAGAAAATCGGTTAAAAAATATGATCTCTCTTTTTGAACCTACATTTGAACCTCTCTACATTTTCTTCGCCTTGGATCGCTTCTTGAAATTCAGAAAGACCTTTTTACCTCTTAAACTGCCTTAAAAGGCCACTTTTAGAGGTCCCTTTTGTTAAGAGTTTAAAAGCGAGGGTCAACTGATATTGAATATCACTTATCTTATTTTTTTTTCCTTCGTGACCCCACATCCACTCCTTACCATAGCCACGTCACCGATAAACTTTGTTGGGATAACAATGTCGCGAGGGCTGCTGATGCCTTTTCTTGCACAACGGGTGTAACAAAGTGACATGACACATATATAAAATCTGCACACGATAGTAAACGTATATTTCAGCATGTCTTGTACCACCGAAAGTATAAGATCGATCGAACATGTTGCGACGAAATGTTGCATGTACATCGTTAATCAAAAAGGCGTCGTAGGAGCGTCGGAATTGGAAGTTTGAGTTATGGGAAACAGACCTTGTAAAACTTCACCAGTGGTCTGTTCAATGTAAAAAATTATCCTACCGACACGAAGTCGAACAACGAAATTAATTCTTTAGTGCCCTCGCAATATGATCCCATTTATGAAAATATGCGCTTCGGACATTCTATATATTGAGCTCGTTTTTCATTCGAACATCATTTCGTACCCTTATTAATTCTTATTGATTTTCGTCCAATTTTTCATGCCCTCTTTTCCAGACCCTTTTTTCACTTCCTATTTTACCAAAAAATGTAGTTTATAACTTTATATTCTGAGTTATATATATATATATATATATATATATATATTCTAAATTTTATGCGTTTTAAAATTACTCTCAGGTGGTAATTGTATTATCATCCAAATGGATCTCTACGTAAATAGAAACAACCGTGATTAAGTTATCTTTTAACGTTACATACGGCTATTGTGATAAATTTTATGATGAACCGAGTGTAATATATCTCGAATAGTTTCATCAACCGATAGATGTTTTGTACATAACGTGTTCGATACTTTTGGCGATTACTATTTTTCAACGCCCTAGGGTGCAATCTGGTTGCAACAATGTAGAAATTTACGGCTTTCGATTTCAAGAAAATTAAATTTTCCTCAAAGCTTTTCATGGAATATTAACATCAATTTGAATAAAAGAGTTGCGATAGTCTTTGAAAACATTTCCATACTTCACTGCAAAGAGACTTTTTAATATTACAATATAATTTCAAATATGTTAACCTCGCTGATGAGAAAATCGATTTCTTCCATGAAACCCATTAAACTGAGACAATAAAATATTAATAGGTTATCAATAGAACTGAATAAAATATGAACAATTCATAAAATATGCATATTCAGAAAATTGGAAAAAAATTCAAAAAGTTGAAAAATCCTTATTTTCGTGTTTTTAAAATAGAAAGTACATTTTTTACGCTGAGCGAAGATTAATTGAGTGATTTATTTCTTGAACAAATTGCCAACTACATCGGTAACAACTTTGTATGAAATTGAGAACGTAAATCACTATATTTGGTTTATTATTGACAAATTGGTTAAAATACTTTATGACTTTTTTCTACAGTCGAAAATTTTCCACTGCCAGGCATTTTTTACTGTGGGAAATTTTTTCCTCAGTCAAGAATTTTCCGCCTGTGGGGTATTTTCCTCTGTTGAGAATACTTGTGTGACTTTGAAGTGGTTTAAGTGAAATTACCCAGTTTCATAAATAAATCTCTTTCTTTTCAGGTTTTGCCAGGACGTATGTTGGCCCAAGCAATTGCTGGTTTGCTTTTTGCTGTACATCCAATCCACAGCGAAGCAGTGGCTGGTATTGTTGGTCGTGCTGATCTCCTGGCTTGCCTCTTTACTCAAACAGCTTTCCTAGCATACACAGCACATTGTGAACAAACACGATCACTTCTACCACTACTGCTCACGTTAGTTTCTGCAGTATTAGCCACTCTGGCTAAGGAAACTGGAATATCATCACTGGCTCTTTGTCTCTTGTGGGAATTCTGTCACAGCGAGCCGAATATTCGCAAGGTAAGATACAACTTGGTTGCTCTAGGAGACTAAATACTAAATAGATTCCTAAGTAAGCAAGTGCATAATTAAGTGGATAGTTCTGATAGAATCGCCTTTAGTTAACTACTCAAATCTTTCCACTTGGAGGGACATCTACAATAATTCTATAACAGAATATCTCATATTAAACAAATGGATGATGCTTAAAAGTATCAAAAATATGTTTTCGGAATGACAAGATTCAGATGATGAATTCAGATGATGAATCCTCGAATTTATTTGTTTACAAATTACATATTATTCATATCCTAATCCTAGCAGATTTTAGTCCCCAAATGTCTAGTTTACCAATTCTATTCACTCTTCTTCCGACTACAAAGGGTCATCTATCATCTCCCTATCATCTATCATCTGCACAGAGGCACAACAAGGACAATCGTCCCTAAAGTGATCTCTATATAGCATATAAATTATGCTTCCCCAAGAAGCTACTGAATCTACCAAAAATTAATCCTATTAATTAAATACAGAATTAATTATCATTTTTCATTCTAGTATATTTTTAGTTGTTCCATTTTTCTCTTGAAGAATCATTAAGAAACTCCGTGAGTGGAGTACTAAAAATATATATACATGGAAATATTAAAACTTAATATCATTGACAAAGAAGTTCGATCAGAAAAACTTTGCCATCTTCCTGCCAATGAATTATTGATTGTATCAGTAATTCTACCAGTTGTAGTTATCTGCAAATGCAATCTTCCGGTAAGAGAACAACTTTGGAAAGACCAATATTTGACTTTTCAGGTAAAGACTCTAGTATCGATCTGGTTGAGGAATATAGTCGAACACAAACTATTCACCCTAAAGTTTCTGATCCTGGTATCGTTCTCACTGAATTTTTACCACTTTTTAAGTGGGTTTACTACATACAACTGCACCTAAACCGTATGAAAACTTGTTCTGGAACCTGTTAAAATGTTCTAGAAGCCAGAACAGGATATTACATATAAATTTGAACAGGAAGATATACAGGATACTATAAAGAAACGTGTACAGGATATTGTATAGAATTCTGTGTGGGGTATTGTATACAAATCAGTACAGGAAGCAGTACAGCAATTTATTCGCAGCTCACAATGTTTTCTGCTCATCATTCCTGGCGTAATAACCCCATCAACAACCTTTTCTTCCAACCCAGTTCCGATCCATTTCAGCCTCTGAATCCCGTCTTCTTCTGCATTTTCTCGTAGTACAGTGGCAGTAAAATAAAAGTAGCTTCTCCTCGGCTGCTCATTGCCATTATCTTTCTCGCTCCTCCGCCCCAGCGATACCTTCCGCCCTATTAGACAGACACGCGGGTTTTAAATTCGGAGGTCTGAGATTCAAGAATTTCTCGACCGTCTACTCAAATCTATGACTGCACTTGCGAGTGTGCTGTTGGTGACGTCGAGAATAGTGGAGCTGGTCGTGAGAGAAAAAGAAACAGAAGAAGAAGTTAAACAAGACTGAGGAACTAAGTTCCGACTGCGCAGGGTTGCGATCTAGGAGCTCTCTGAAGGTGTCGGGGGTGTTGGGAAATGCGAACGACCCTTGGCACCCCTCCAACCCACGGCAAGGGGGCGACATGCATCACGCGAAGCGTCTGCTGCAAGCAGCGCATCCGGATGCAACCAGCAAGGGAAAAGAGAGAGAGAGAGAGAGAGAGAGAGAGAGGAGAGAGTGAAGTCGAGATGGGGTGATGGGGGGTGATGGGATGAGGTTAAGGGGAATCCAGCAGTGCATCAGCTCCCTGTCTCAACCAGCACGTTATTCTGCGGGCTGCACGTGGCGCAGCATCGCCGTCGTCTTATCAGCAGAGCTGAAAAAGGCCTCTAATTTCTTCTCGCCCCTTCTTCCCTCCTTCTCCTCAGATTTATCTTTCTTACTCTTTCTTGAACTTTTTCCCAAAATTCTTTACGATGTCCCCTACCCTGGAGTGCTTTATTGTGTTGGGAAGATGTACACCGAATTTCGGCGAAGAATTTTCTTTGAGCTGGAAACTGTGGTCCGGAAGCGCGGTCTTGATTTTATAGTTTAGTCAGAAATAATGAGAAGTATACAAAAAGAGGATTGCTGAAGGAACAAAGACTTTTACCGACTTTTTTAATCATTATTTTTGCAATTTGAGTTGGAATGGATAATGTATTAATGGGAGATGTAAATTTTATTCTCTGACAATTTTATTTTATTCTCTGATAATTTATATGTTAACTGAGTTCGCGTAATGGTTTGTCAATTCTGTGGACACGTGAAATGAATTAAGTGTGTTGATATGTTATTATATACATCATTCGGAAAAGTCAATGCTTTTGAAAAATTGCTCTACTTTATACCAAGCTACTCTTTTTCGATCAATTTTGTGTAGCTTATAGCAATTAAAAAAAATTGACACATGATGATTTTTTAATAAATAATAGGGAATTTTGAAACTGGAATTCTACACTAGTCCTCATTTGTGTTCTACTAGTTCCAACTGAAGCTTGTATATTGATTTCATCTCAAAAACGATGTCAAAGTCCAAAGAACCAAAGTCATCTAGCAAACTCCACCAAAGTCCAGAAGCTTAGCATCTAATTGCTGTAAACTTTAACAGTTGTTGATCGAGAGCTTCAAAGTTGGATCATTTAGTATTCGGAAGCTCTGAAATTCGTGTATCGAATACAAAATTCTTGTGCTTTAAGTCTATAATAATAATAATAATAATAATAATAATAATAATAATAATAATAATAATAATAATAGAATATTAAAAGATCAGAGAAGAATAAAAATAGAAGGAGGTATCCAAAAATTAAGATTGTTTAAGATAGGTGTGGCCCAGGAGGGGTTAAGAGAAGTATTAAAAATAAGGGGCGTGGTCAAAGGGTGTGAAAAAGGATAATAGGCGTGTCCAATTTCAGAAAATCAGATAGGATGTAAAGTGTGGCTTAGAACTTGGATAAGAGGCAATATATCAACGGATGTATTCCAGAAAAGTGGGTGGAGTCTAGCTTTTTTGTCTAATACAAATGGGTGTGAACAAATAGGGGGAGGGGCATGATTAAAGGGCGTATCCAATAAAAGTTTGGCGTGATTTATGGCGTGACTAAAAGGCGTAACAAAACTGAGCGGTTGTAATTACGGGCGTGGTCAAAGACAGTGGGTGTGTCCAATGGGCGTGGTAAAATACAGTGGGTGTGCTCAATGGGCGTGCCAAACTACAGTGGGTTTGTCCAATAGGCGTGTTCAGAAAACGTAGGTGGAGCCAATACTACGACCAAGTGTCATTGCCAAAAAAGTTTCTACTGGTCAAGGTAAAGTGTAGAGGATGAGAATATGGAGAGATAAGCCTCTGAAAATAGTCTTTAGCTTCAGCAAGTAATTTTATTAAACCTTGAAGAATAGAGTCGCAAATTCTAAGCGATAAATGGCACGTAGTTATGAGAAAGTCATAACGTGAAAATTAAGTTTGAAGTATGTTCTCAACTCAGTTTTCAGCAGTGATTTTGAGATGCAAGATTTCCATTCTGTAGATACATACGTCATGACTACGATGTTGATCTAATCTAATTTCAGATGTTTGAGAAAATTGAGTAATTCAGTTAAAAGTTACACTGTTATATGTAACATGTGGTTTTGCTACATTCTATACTGTCTAGTTAAGTTACAAGTTACATGTTACATGTTAGACATATCCAAATTTGCATAGTAATGCACGTGTCCGGACAATGGATTAGTATCTCAATAGTTTGATTCTACAGTTATAGTTATAGTTTGTGGGATGTACATTGTACGTAAGCCCTCAAAGTTCAAGAGCCATAGGAGTGTGGAACGCTGAGATTATATTGGAAGTGTTTAGAGACATATAATGTATGTATATAGGAATTTAGTCAGGTTGGAAACCCTTTGTCATGTTAGTAACAATAATCCTATTCCATTAAAAATTAATTGACTGCTATTCAGAATTTGAATGAGTCCTTCAATTATTCGTATTATTAATAAAAATCATTTAATGTTACATGCGATACGATCCTCTAACTCTTTTATATTCGTTTTAGTTAAAAGCTTTTTCAATATCCGAAAATGTAGATATATTTCCTCCGAGTGAAAAACTTTTTTTTCATAAAATGGCTATAGTAGTCCTTAATGTCACATAAAAAAAAATAAAAACGGTCCAAAGCACAATTTTTTAAACACAGGAAGTTTTATTTAAATTTCAATATTGAAAGTTCACGCTTTTCATGAAATCGCTTTAAAAAAGATGTAAAAATCCTATAGCTAGGGATGATTGAGGAGAGAAGGGTAGATGTGTCACGGAGAAGAGATAGGATTGGTAATATGGAGGAATTATGCAATATAGGTCAATATTTAGTCAGACAAAATAATAATAAATAATGTTTTAATGAATTTTGAGATTCTTTTCTTTAAATGGTGTTATTTTTGAAATTCCAGATCCCAGCAGCTGGTAATGGCAAATGGAGAAGCTCGACAATCCTTGCTGGAAGTTTGGCAATGCTGACTCTTGGAAGGCTGAGGATCAATGGTGGGAGAGTTCCTGAATTTGCAAGTGCTGACAATCCCGTAGCTCGGCATCCTTCGAGGCTCACCCGCGGCCTCACATTCCTCTACCTGCCGGCGGCAAGTGTGAGAATGCTCCTCTGTCCCAGTACACTAAGTTTCGATTGGTCCATGGATGCTGTGCCAAGGATCACCAGCTTACGAGATTCGAGAAACCTTGAGTCCGTCTGCCTCTACGCAGCTTTGGGCACTGCGACCCTCTGGGCAGTTCGTCGAGTTCGCCGCTCCAGAGGAAGGACTCGGTCAAGGTCACGAACGACCTTTGAACTGTCTTCCTACTCAATGTCTACCTCTTCCTGGTCTTCGACATCTAGATGTCCAGTCTGTGCTGGAAGAAGGACCGGAGCCTGTCACACGGATGGTTGCAGGGCTGCCAACAATAATAATGGTCCTGTCAACGAATGCCACTGTCCTAAGAAAAAAGCAGCTCCTGCCTATTCTTGCTCGGCTCCTTCCGCTGTTCTTGTTATCCTCGGATTTCTAGTGCTTCCCTTCCTCCCAGCTAGCAATCTCTTCTTCTACGTGGGATTTGTGATCGCCGAGAGAATTCTTTATCTTCCGAGTGTGGGAGCCTGTTTGGCCATTGGAGCTGCTATTTCAGGAACTTACGGAATTACGAGAAAATCCGGATTTGGAAAAGTGTCGAAGGCAATTTTTGTCGCAACGACACTCTTCTTAGGCCTAATGTCCGCAAGGACTCTTCTCAGAAATGCTGATTGGTTCGACGAGGAAAGCCTTTACCGATCGGCGTTACGTGTCAATCCTCCCAAAGGTAAGAATTTTTTTAGGTCTCTTTTTTGGTAAAAATGATTTTCTTTATTATTTAGTTCTAGAGAAGAGAGAAAGAAATTAATATCTTTCTAGCTGTCAACTTAGGTTCTGGTTCTAATTCGTCTTTCTACATCCACTTTTATTTCCAGTAAAATTCCTGTTTCTAAATTTATCTTACTTGCTATCACACTTTCCAGACTTACAATTTAAGCTTCAAGAAGCAACACTCTATTTAACACAATTTCTTTCAGTCTTCTAATCCCATTTGTACTGTCCCCTTCCAATTGTGCTCTTTATTTCGTTTTATTTTCCTTCTCTGATGTCCACAAAGAAGTTGACCCTTATCTTATTTCGCCATCTTGCTGTCTTCTTCCCCTTTTTTCACATTTGCTCACATTTTATTAGATTCTCCCTAAACACTTCCTTTATTTCGTATTATGCTCATTTCATTTTGATTTTGTTTGTATCGCGCTATGTTGACCTTTCTCTATTCGTTTTTCTCACCAAGTTCTCTCTCTCTCTCTCCCTCTCTCTCTCTCTTTCACTCTACTACTGTTATCTCTATATTTTTCATTGTTTCTCCGAGTTCCGTTTAATAATTACTTCTGCAATTAGTTACTCTATAACTATTAGTAACTACTATTGTACTCCATTTTCTCTGCATGTATCTCCTCTTGTTCTCTTCTATGAAACACATCTCGTTTAATTAAGAGAAAATGAATTATGTATGAATCACCCCTAAAATGATTTGCATAGTATTGAAAACAAAACTCGACCACGAGGAATGTAAGCTAAAGTGCTTGAATATCGGATGCATTTTGCTGACGTTGCTTTGGAGGTATCAAGTAATATTGAGTTCAGTATTATTTCTGGTGAAATGTACATCGCTTTTGAAGTAAATTCTAAAGTTGAAATTAAGCATTTTTCTATATAATCCAGAAATAGTCTCATGTACTTTAAAATTAAAATTAAGAAAAGATAAAAACGCATTTTTGCTTAATTCAGCAGAAGATCTAGATTATGTCGATTTTTACGATCTATGCCTTATAAATTTACATTTTTATGACATGTTCTTTTATGACCACACTGTTTTTTGAAGGAGGGAAAAATATTAAAATAGATGCGCTATTATTGGAGGACATCCATAAAGATATTCTCGTAAAAAAGGCATTTAGTTGTGAAAAAATTCGCTTCGAAGAAAGACGTATAAATATTTAATGTTACTGTAATCTGGAAATTATAGTGTGGATGTAAAAATACCATTACTGATAGCAAAGTTATGAATATTTTCAATAACAGAAATCGCTTGTTGTTAATATATATTTTATTAAATTAATGTACAATAAGGATCGAAAGTTAATTAACCTATCATTATCGACTTTGATTGAATAGATTATTGGTCATTAGAATCAAGGAATTGAATATTTTCATTCAATATTATATTCCAATATTGACTTTTCAAAGTGGGATAATGGAGTGTGGAAGAAAAAGAGCGGAAGGAAATGGAAAAAGTTACAAGGCAAATTTTAAAATTGGCTTCGTTGATCAAATTCTCTCACCTCATAAACCGATTATTTCGACTCAGTGATCTAGTGGATAAAACCAAGTTTTTGTCTCTTCTCTCCTATGCTAAGATTGACCAAAACGAATGGTTTTCTTCTTGTACAAATCCAATATAGCCATTGTTAGCTCACTGCTGTTTATTTTAATGTAGCCTTATTTCCACATTGTATGGCATATGCTCCATGAAAGAGAGCAAAAATTACTGGAATATTGTTCCAGCTCCCAAAGGACGAATTACGCCTGGTATTTAGGGACATTTTACAAGGAGTGTCTCACCTGGCCTAAATTAATATATCTACGTCCTTTATAGAATCCATATATTATACTTCCCTACAATCTGATTTAATCAAAAGTGTTATCTATTCTAAAAAGATGATTGAGTCTAAGTCGAAATATCGTAACGCCTATTCCGCACTCCTGATTCGTCGTGTAAATATCGATAGTGATTTTCAACAATCGATATTTGTCGCATCGTAAATTCTGCGTGAATTGAATTTGAAATTTTGAATTTGGTTTAGTTGATAATCATTGTGTCACGAGTCTAAACTCAAAATAGGTACATTGAAAATCTAGGAATGTTAAGGGAATTTTATGGCATTTTTAAAGATTTCATGGGAGATAATGGGATTTTATGAGATTTCTATGTAATATTTTTACGGGATATAAAAGATATAAAGAGATTTTAAATGTTACCGTAAAATTTCAAGAATTTTTCTGGGAATTTTAAGAGATTTTAAAGTTTGTCATGGAATTTAAAAAGGTTTCTAGGATTTCGTAATATTTTTAAGGATTTCATGGAATTTGAAGATGTTTCTAATACTTTTTTTAAGGGAATTTTATGGAATTTTTAAAGATTTCATAGGAGATAATGGGATTTTATGAGATTTCTAATAATTTCAAGTGATTTCAAGAGATTTTTCTGATATTTAATGACTCTGTGAGAATTTTAAAGGATTTCATGGAATTTAATAAGATTTCTATGTAATATTTTTACGGGATATAAAAGATATAAAGAGATTTTAAATGTTACCGTAAAATTTCAAGAATTTTTCTGGGAATTTTAAGAGATTTTAAAGTTTGTCATGGAATTTGAAGATGTTTCTAATACTTTTAATAGATTTTAAAGGATATAAAAGACATTTGAATTGTTATTGTTGAATTTAAAAGAATCTCAAAAAGTTTCTGAAAATTTTAATAGATGTTCACGAATTTTAAGCGATTTCACAAGTTGTCAAAGGTTTCTTGGAATTTTTAAAGATTTTCACGAAGTTTATAATAGATTTTAAAAGATTAGAGATTATATATTATATAATAAATTATATAATATTTAAAAAGAAGATAAATGCACGCGCGTTCGTTCTTGTTATTAAAAGAATTTGAAGAGCTTAACATTTTTCATTATCAATAACGGCAACCATAATGTAAACCATAATGTAAACTCAAATATTAAAAAACTAAATTGCTTCTTCAAGAAAAGAGGAAACGTAATTTCTAATAAAAGAAATGTCTCGCTCTCTGACGTCATGAAAGATTGATATCACGAGCGGCTTTTAGTTTCGCCGATGGACGGTTCAACAATGGAATATATGATCGAGTTTCTTTAATAATCGGATAGTGAAGCAGACCGCAAAGCCCGCAGGAAAAAGCATACATATATATATATATATATATAAATCGTATATCGTTTGTGTACATATAAGTCCTATAGAGTATTATATACATGGTGGCGCCTTTGGACTACCGAATAATCTCGAGATATCCAACGAATGAAAAAGTACGACGTACTACCCCCTGGAGCGATTGAAACTACGCTGCGCCCCGCCGTTCCTGTCGGGGGTCGATTCCACTCGGTTTTTAATCTTCTTCCGGCGGTAGTATTAGTAAAGTCATACCGACATGGTCACGCGAGTGGAAGCGAGTCGAGCAACCCATACGTCCCGTCGTCGCCTATTTTAATCATGCAGACTTAAATCGCGTGTGTCACCTCATTACAAAACCACCCTTTCCCTCATTCGGGAAATGAATTCACGTTTCACGTCCAGTCTTATACGAGGAAGCACACCTTCAGGGGAAAAAATACTGCTTTTTACTACAGCTGTTATGCCAGTTCACTTGTCGGAAAAATGAACGTTATTGGACACTTTACAGGCGATTGCATGTACTTTGTTGAAACACGCACATTTTCATGAGGTTTAGAAAAATCAGTTACGACGTTGTTTAGAGTTTTGTAACACATGATTAAGTAATCGCTTATTTAGTGTAAACGTAAAAAATGAGATTACACATAAAAAATTAGATTTATTATTAAAGTATCCGCCTTATTAGAGAATGGACGAGATGAATAGGAAATGTAATAACCTGTGATTGATTGTTTATAATGAAACTTGGCAGTTAGTCAGAGAATAGGGGATGAATTCTCGTAGGATCCTCCGGACTGAGTTCCGTTTCCGTTTATGGCGGCCGAACCAATCCAATCGTATCGGAACGGATCTACCGCGAACGCGAAGCAGGAAAGCGTTTATCGCTCGTAAATACGACACACGACCCCCTTTGGGGACTGACCAGCTAAATCGAATTCGTATGGTTCGAGCCATGGACCCTCCGCGGGGCAGATTGCATAGCCATAGCTATATTTCATCGTCCAAGCGACTAGCCATCTGCTTGAGAAGATTTTCACGTGAAAGCACATCGAACAAATCTCTCTTCTATGTATTATATAATCCCATCCAGTGTACGATTTCAAACCGATTAAAACCGTACTAACGGAGGATATTACATGTCATCGAGAATAGAGTATCCACAGAATTTAATAGTGCTTTGTAGCTAACTGGGATTAGTTTAGAAGAATAAATATCTGTATTTTATGTGATGTTTTCCTAAAATAGCGATTCATACATTTGGGGAAAATTTCTAAAGTTCAAAAGAGAATTAAATAGTAAGAGTTTAATATGAAAGAAGTACAAAGTACGAAGTTATAAATAAATTCTCTTCATAAATAAGAGAATAATATATGAATCCTATTTCTTAAAAAAGTGTTGTCACGATATATCTCGAAAATTTCGCATACATTGTTGTTGCAAATGTGATGATTGGTATTTGAATTACCTGACGTTGAAAGAAGAAAAACAAACTAATGGTGCAAAAAAATATCAGGAAAACCTTTGAAATACGTTAAAATTTCTTAAAACTCCCAAAAACCTCTTGAAATCTCTTAGAAATTCACAAAAACGATTAAAATAATTTTTTTGTCGAATTTTAGGGAACTTTGAAAATTTTTTTAAGTTTTTGTATATTTTAAGGAATTTGAAAGTTTTTCGTTACATATTGGGTTGAAGTTTCAAACGTCTAGTCTGATGATTTTTTTATTTTTACATTCATTGGAATAAAACAATTTTTTTTAATCTTTTACAAACCCATAATTTTTATTTATTTTAATTAATTAATTTTTATTTATTTAAGAGACTTTAGATGATTTAAAAAGATTTTATAAATAATTTTAAGGACTTTTTCAGGATTGAAAGGATTTTTTAAAAATTGGAACTTCTAGAAATATTGCGGATCTTATGAAATTTGATGTGATTTTCGGGAATTTAAAGGACTTCAAGACATTTTAAGGGACTTTATTTATGCAAACATCATTTGACGATATTTCTTGGAATTTTAAGTAATTTCAAGGGATTTAACTATATTTTATTGGACAACAAGTAATTTTAAGGACTTTTAAGAACTTTCAAAGGATTTTATGGGATTTCAAGTTATTTCAATAGATTTTAATGAACTCCATAAAAATTTGAAATACTTCAAACTATTTTAAGACATTCACACATAATTTTAAAGAATTTCAAGTAATTTTTAAATATTTTAAGGGATTTAATTTAACTTCTTTTAAATTAGAATCAATTCCTTGAAATTTTTTTTAATTACTTAAAATATCTCGAAATCTCCCCAAATCCCTTGAAATTCCTTAAAGCCACTTAAAATCTGATGAAAACCCTTAAAATGTCTAGAAATCTTGTAGCATCTATAAAAATATTTTTTCTTTAAACTTATTAATATTCTTAATCTAATAAATATAAAAAATAAAAAAACTTCGTCAGACTAGACGTCTGAAACTTTAATCCAATTCGTTACATTATAAAAGATTTTAAATGTCTTGTAAGAATTTTCAGTAATTTTAAAAGATTTTAAGAGGTTTCTATGTATTTAAAGGGAATACAATAGAAATGTATAATATTTAAAAGATTTAGTGTAATTTTAAAGAATTTTAAAAAGCTTGTAAGAATTTAAAAAAATTTTGATTTTTAAAAGTAATTTTAAAAGATTTAAAAGTTTAAAGGATTTAAAAGTTTTAAAGAATTTAAAAGCTTTTCATGGAATTTTAAAGGATTTTAAGAGGTTCTGTTAAAATATCCTTAAATTCCTCGAAATTCCAAAACCCCATTTAAAATTCCTAAAAACCCCTTAAAATTTCATGAAAAATTTTAGAAATCTCTTATAATTCCTCAAAATTTTAAAACATTTGGAATTCCTTAAAATTTAAAGGGATTACAAGAGATATATATAATATTTAAAAGATTTAGTGGAATTTTAAAGAATTTTAAAAAGCTTCTAAGAATTGTAAGTGATTACAAGAGATTTGTATAATATTTAAAATATTTAGTTGAATTTTAAAAGGACTTCATGAAATTTTAAGAGATTTTTAAGGAAATTCAGGGAATTCAAAAATTGTTAAGGAATTTTAAAGGATTTTACAAATTTTTTAAGATTTTCTACATTTGATTTTTTAATGACGTTAATAAATAATTAAGAAATAATAAATAATAGTGTTGATCTGCTAGTAGAATGTAAAAAGTATATATTTTATATATTTCGTCACTATATTTTATAATATTCGTCACTGTACAAAGCGTGACGAATTCCGTTACTATCATGTCCTGAATGAAGTGTTTGAAGCTCAGGTACATTCAAAATGAAACTGTCTGTGAATTTCAACACTTTACAGACAACAAAACTCTCAAGCTTCAGGGTCTTCAATTCGAGAAGCCGTGACACTTTCCAACACTCGAAACTTGGGTACTTCGAAGTAAAAACACTTGTAATGCTTTTTTAAAATGAAAACTTTGAACTTATGTATAGTGAGAAAAATAAGGATTAAAAATAAATTAAGACAATTAAATTTTCAATGAGCATGTAACAAGACCGATGAAACGACTGTGTATTTTGCGATACGATAGAAACGGGTTTATATAACATATCGGACGCGTATTACATTATATCGACTGGAAAACGGATTGAAAGGTTGTAACCACCCCTCGCAATTTATTTGATAATTTCACTCTTCAACGAACAACATCTGAACAGGGAAATATTGGCTTGAGAAAACGTTTTCCGTTGTCCAAATATAGAGGAAAAATGTTTTCGTAGCGGAACTTCATAACCCACACAATTTTCTCTGCTTCTCTATTACACATGTTTATTATATTTGCCTACTTTGAACTCGATACGAAAAGTGTTTTCCTTGCTAAAATTGGAAGCTTTACTGTTCTTCATTTTAACTAAATGACGCGGAAGGAGATATTTTGTGGTAATTCTTGCCTTTCCAATCTCACTTTTCCAACACATTTTCCGATGTCCCCTTTTCTTACTCTTTTTTCCATACCTCACTTTTCTTGCCCCTATTTTTAACCCAGAAATCACCCTTTGGCCATAACGTGCCTTAGTACATAACAAAAAACTTCTCATATCAAGTTTCCATTTATTTTCTTCAATATCCATGTTTTATAGTTTCTTTCACAAAATATCAGAATATACATATTGAATCATGAATTATTTATTCCGATGAAAGAATATTCTTCCTTTGATGGTTGATTATTCAGGAATCGAAAAGTAAAAATTCGCCTCTGAAATAAAATTTGCGTTTATCAGAGTAAGTGCACTAGAGACGGCTTTCCAATTAAGAATGGTACAACCTCGCGACAAACTGGTTGGTAAATAATATCGGAAAATGCAAATTAAATATTTGCCGAGACGCTTTTTTCATGAGTAGAACTCGGTCCTTCTACTTAATTAACATTTTTTTTCCAGATTTATTTATATTCCTCCTGGAATTGTTTTCCTCTTGCGAGGACGAATTCCGATGAGTCGGGTGTCCATCATAATTCCATTCGTTCACAAATATCTCGCAATGCAAATACAACATATCCTTGAATATATTTCAGCGTCGACGCCTGATCTGAATGCACCTTTTTATTCGACATTGAAGCTCCGGAGCTTTTTCTCCTGGGAATCATATGTCGAGTTGCATTCACACCTACAAAATAGTCCCCGAGGAGATTTCTATAGGAAAATATAAGTAAAATTGTGGAGAGGAAAAGACGTTGGGGCTCGTTTTACGATTATAGCGTCATTTCAAGCCTTTAGCATCTGAATCCATCGAAAATTGGATTTATTTCACCTTATTTTTCCTGTATTATGTTCAGGAAGCATTCAAACATTACTTCAAACATTTTAATAAGTATTTTCGCTTTTGCTGCTTGTATTTTAACGTTTACGATATGTATTGTAAGGATTACTATATGTATAGTAACCATTATCATGTATTGTAACTAAATGAAAATTCTGTTTGTCATTTCAGCTTATGGAAACTTGGGCAGTGTGCTTAGTGCTCAAGGACGAGTTGCTGAAGCTGAGGAAGCTTTCGTTCAAGCTCTTCGATATCGACCAAATATGGCCGACGTCCACTATAATCTGTGAGTACCAGCTCTTCTTTTTCCATCACATGACTTTATCCGCCATATGGTGAAGCTGGTAAGCTCATCATAAGTATCGACTCCAAACCCCAAATGATGGCAGCTTCTTATAGGAAAAGAGATTTTGAATTTACCATATAATCGAATTTTCATGAAGCTTTACAGATCCGAGTCTCTATTCCTCATCATAGAGATACATTCATAATGAGTTTTCATGAATAAGGCATTTTCCCGAAACTACTTTAGATAATTGGAAAATAATAAATTTTTCAATTTTAAATAATAAATCATAAAGATTATCAAGGGGAAAGGTGTTTTATAATTCATGGATAAACCGAGTCTAATCAGTATGCGTATATATATATTATATATCTTTATATAAATATTCTTTTATTCAGAAAATCATATATCATGCAAATATAAAGCTGTCTATAGTTTTACGTCATTTCTGAAATTCTGGGTAAAATTACAACATGTAATGCAGTGTGTTTAAGCCTCCATAGTGCACATGGGTTCTCTGAAGTATGATACTCATGGCTTATGAGACTCATGACATTTACGACCAGTGCGTCTCATGATGAAGCCCATAAACCGTATCTAGGCTTCTATGAAGAAGCTTAAACGTAATCCAGTATCTTCCAGCTTCAGCCATATTCAAAGTAACTGGAACTTTACCTTAACTAAAGAAAGTAACTTACGGCCGATAAAGTTTAAATGAAAAACTTTAATTTAATAGCTCACCAAAGAAACTATTCACAATTTAATAAAATTGAAGGGGGATGACCAAATATTTTTTACCAGACATGAGTTTTTTTTTTTAAAGTGATTTTCAAATTTGAATGTATTTTATCATAGAATTAAATCTGTATTGTGAAATCAGGGTGGCTACATGTCAGGGAAGTCAGGGAAATGTCAGGAAAATGCGAATAGTTTTCAGGGAAAGTAGAAATTGCTATTTATGCTTTATTTATTTCATCAGATTTTAGAAACTTTCCAAGGATTTCGAAGGATTCTTTGAGAATCTTTGTGGTTTCTAATGATTTCAAGAGATTTCTAGGAATTTGAAGGGATTACAAGAGATTTTTGTACACCAAGAAAAAAAGTTTGTTTGAATCAAATAAACGTATATTTGCCTCAGAGCCAACTAAAAAATATCTTTGAATTAAACAAAATTTATTTGATTCAATGATATTTTTTCTTTGATTTTTTTGATAAAATAAATAAATTTTAATAATAATAAAAATAAAATAAATAAAATATATAAATAAATTCAAATAAATTTTATTTAATTCAAAGATATTTTTTAGTTGGCTCTGAGGCAAACATATGTTTATTTGATTTAAACAAACTTTTTCTCTGGGTGTATAATATTTAAAAGATTTAGTGGAATTTTAAAGAATTTTTAAGTTCCTTGGGGAATTGTAAAGGATTTTAAAAGGCTTGTAAGAAGTTTCAAAAATTTTGATTTTTTAAAGTATATTTTAAGGGATTTTAGTATTTCTCGTGGAATTTTAAAGGATTTCATGAGATTTTTATGATTTTTAAAAGATTGTATGGGTTTTTACAAAATATTAGATTTTTACGTATTTTAGAGGATTTCAAAGTTCTGTATGGAATTAAAAAGGATTTAAATAAATTTTAAGGGATTATAAATATTCTCGTGGAATTCTGAAGGAGTTTAGTAAAAATTTTAAGAAATTTTGATTTTTTTTAAAGTGATTTTAAGGGATTTCATTGAAATTTTAAAATATCTCACAAGACTTTTATGATTTATAAAAAATTTTGTAGAACCTTATGGAATTTCAAGAGGTTTTCAAGAATTTTAAGAGATCATTTTGTATTTTAAGACATTTCAAAGTATTTCCTGTAATTATAAAGAATTTTAAGAATCTTGTAAAAATTCAAACAAATTTTTACATTTTAAAAATGATTTTCAGGAATTTAAAGATATTTCTAGGAATTCAAAAGATTTCAGTGAATTTTAAGCGACTTCCAAGGTTGTAATTTTGAGAAACTTTTAATTGTTGTGTAGTAATTTTAAATTTCAAAAGATTTCAAGTGATATTATACGAAATTTTTGAAAAATGTTAATAGTATTTTTACTGAAAATTCGTTCGCATCTTTAATACTTTTCTGTCAGGGAAATTTGTTTAAAAGTCAGGGAAAAGTCAAAGAAACGTTAGGGAAACGAAAAAATTGAATCCTGGGGCCAGCCTGGAGATTTACTTTTGACTTTACTAAAAAAATATTTGCAATTAATCACCATGAATAATAATTAATTATTGTTGTGAATGACATCAAGTTTGGTGACTCTAGCGCAAACTCTCCATCAAAAGCAGGCGATATATGTTAAATTTGAGGCAAATAGCCGACAGCAATTTACGTCCCCTGTAGTGGACACAAGAATCTTCAAACCCATGACGTATCTTTTGGTCGGTCATAAACGAGCTTGCGGGCAAGCTGGCTATAAAGCGAATTTCACACAGTGACAGCTGTGTGAGAATTAGTTTCTACCACGATGGCCGGACACAACAGAGAGAGAGTGTAAAAGACTCAAACGAACAGAGTGGGAAAAAAAAGGAAAAGGAGTAGCGTAAAATAAAAAAAAAAGGGAGAAATCGTGAAAGAGAGAAAGAGTGGAAGAGAGAAAGAGAGAAAGAGAGGAGAGAAAGAGACGGTGAAAGTGATGGAGAAAGATCGTGTCTAATACCATTAATGGTTGTATGAGCACGTTGGCCACTGTAACATTTTGCTTTCAGGCTCAGGAACTCTATTGCATAAACACGTAATGAACGTTGAATGCAAAATGAGAATGTAAAAAGGGAGTAAAGCTATGGCAAATGGCCAGCTTTTCTCCGAAACAATTGAAAAAAGTGGGCCAATTTACTCTTGAATTATTCCTACCAATTTCTTGTTTACTTTCTCAGAATTATTTTATTCTTTGACATATTTCACACTTCATTATGTACATTACATTGTAATTCCTTCACCCTTGGATATTTTCCTATTATTAAAACAGGCCACAATTACTAATTATAAAGGTGGCATGCAAGTTACCATTAACTCGCCTTCTCAAGAGCAAATAGACTAACCCTATTATTTTCCGAGAAAAAAAATCATCTCAACTTTCGACTTACGACTTACAAGTCAATTTCTTGGTTCTTACAGGTTCCATAACTTTAGCACGCGATAGACTCATTTTCGGAAGTTGTGTGTGTAACAGTAACGAAGCGTGAGAACAATTCTCGCTACTGTTATTGCATCTCACGTTTGCACAAGCAACGTTGCTGTTAAGGGTAAAAACTTCATAACTTACTATTTCTGCTACAGACTCCTCGCCATTACTCACAGTTCTCTTTCACCCTTTCTTCGAAATTTATTTTAAAACACGTAATTTTCACACGGGAAAGAAGAAAGAACTTAAATTTTTTATCTGACATGTTATTTAACAACTTTCAACGTGGAAATTTGCAAATTAATCTGAAATTCAAGTCTCCAGAGTTCAATTTTAGAAATTTCAGCAGATTTCATTGAATATGTTTTACTCTCTAAATCTGAATCAGTGAAAAGGCACTGATTGACAGTGAAATCTCACTGATTGAAATAGCTAAAATCCGGTCACTGATAATCAGTGAACAAAAGTCACTGATTGAATCAGTACAAAGGAATAATGTGGACCGATAGTTGGCAGCACTTGTACACCTTTTATGAATTCAAAATTTCCACAATTACTGAAATTACAGATTGAAATTGGAACTTGAATTCAAAAAATAATAAGTATACTTCATTGAAATTTTTAAAGGTTATATCGGTTCACTAATTAAATTAGTAAGAACTTACTGATAATCAGTGACTAATTACCGAATTGATCAGTGAAATACGTAATCACTAATTAAATCAGTGAAATTTCCACTGATTCAAATTTAGAGAGTACAAATTTCGGGAAATTTCATGAGATTACGTGGAATTTTAAAGAAATTCGAAAGATCTAAAGGGATTTCATGGATTTCAAGGAATTTGAGGCATATTCAAAAGATTGAAAGCGATTTCCAAAAATTTGAAAATTTATAGGATTATTATTATTATTATTTATAAGATAAGAGATTTTTAAAAGATTTAATGGGATATTAAAGAATTTTATGAGATCCCAAGCGATTTTGTGGAATTAGAAGGAATTTTACAATATTTTAAATATTAAATGAAATTGGGAATGTCAAAGGATTTTGAAAGTATTTGAATGAAAGAAAAAGAAAGAAGAAAGAACTTGAATTTTTTATCTGACATGTTATTTAACAACTTTCAACGTGGAGATTTGCAAATTAATCTGAAATTCAAGTCTCCAGAGTTCAACTTTAGAAATAGTACGTGGATCTTGTACTAGCTTTCAAAATAATGATTATTTGAAGTAATTACGTTTACCAATTTTACACGAGGTGGTGAAATTGAAGTATCAGTAAAATAACTTAAATGGTCCATAAAACATGCGGTTTTAATAATCTAATTGTAATAAAATTATTTATTGGTTGTTATGTAATGAAGTAAAAAAATCATAGCAGTAGTAGATTCTTTTACATTATTTATTTCGCGTGTATTTTCTTCTTTTATTGTGTGAGTAGAGGAGAAATTCCATAACTGACTTGACGAACTTTTGATCTTATTTAATGAACATGAGATGATGTAGTTAACAAGGTGATATAGCCTAACTAGATAAACGATCCTTGACGCATTCCTCCACAACTCTGAGAGCAAGTGGAAGTTATAGAGTAACTTGTAAGCACTATGTAGTTAGAACTGAGCCTAAATCAAACTAGAGATTCACTTAACAATCCGCACATTTTGGAAAATATAGAAATATGAAATTGTCACCACTTTCAATGGACTTTCAAATTTCTACCAAAAAACTTAAAAACGAATTTCGAAAACTAAAAATCTCACCTGCAATTTTTCCTATCTCCACCACCTTTTCCCACCGAATTTTTTGTACCTCGCGACCTACTGGACCTCGAAGTTAATACCGCCGCCAGATAAAAAGTCCAAAGCCTAACAAAAACCGCGACCGCAGTTATCTCTAAACGGATTGTCACGTTGGGAAGTTTATTGGAATTTATGAGGGGAATTTTTGTGCCTTGCATGCGATACAGCCATGAATCAACCTAATCCTAGCCATGGATGCAGAAAAGGCAATTTTGTCACGCTGGGAGCCGTGATCCATGAGCCTATCTCTATATTTATCTGAGGCGTGAAGTGTAGGCTGCTTAACCCGACTTGGAGACCTCGGTCAAACCCTTCAGGGGCTCTGACAAGGAAATTGAGGAAAGTCGAGGGAAACTTAAGGAAACCTGAGAGGGAGGCTAAAGGAAACTTGTCGATGAAGCTAGTTTCGCTCGATGACACGTAATGACAGGTAATTTGATGACGAAACTGATAGCAAGGTCGAAAACTGATATGATAGGAGCTAGGGCTCTGTAGGTTCTCTCAACTCCCTCAGGGGACTCCATACCAACAGCGAACGTCGACGAACTGTTCGAGCCGCGAAGTCGATAAGCCGACCGTGCTGGGAACCCGCGATAAGCCACCCCCTCCCGTTTTCTCACCCCTATAGCTCGCTTTTCCAACCCTGTTCTCTCTGGGATGTACGCAGCCACTATCTACGTGGCCACTCGGGTCGAGGATCTCTGCAGTCGAGAGGTAGAGTCCCGGAAGCGAGACTTGGCAGTGCTTGGCAGCACTGACTCGCCCTCTGAATCCGATTGCAAAATTAAATTAAATTAAGCAAGGGGCAAGGAGGTTCTTCCTATCTGTGACCTGCCGCCTTAATCCTCGCTTATTTCTTTGATGTGACTCTGCCACGGGGGAGAAAAAAGAAAACTTCGCACGTCGCACTCGGCAAACAGTATTACACTTCCCGCTTGGTAAACAGGAAGCTGTTTGCCCCGGGTTTAGAAAAGGTTTTATGAAGGAAATTAGCAGAGTGGGTTAGAGAGAGCATATTTCGAGAGGACTTTTCTTTTGGATTGTTTGGTTTGGAGAGCGGTTCAAAAGGATGGGTAATGAGAAAGATTTTTAGAAACTTTTAAGAATCTCAATTGTATTTATTTATTTTTTTTTTAGAAACAAGAATAACAGTTGATGAGATCAAAACCTGTCAAACTATTTCTATCTTAAAAAAGTGGTGTTACGATATGTCTCGAAAATCTCGCGTACATTGTTGTTGCAAACCTGATTGGTTTTTAAATGATCTGAAATTGAAAGAAGAAAAACCAACTAATGGTGCAAAAAAATGCCAGGAAAACCTTCGAAATATGTTAAAATTTCTTAAAACTCCTAAAAACCACTTGAAATCTCTTAGAAATTCACAAAAACTATTAAAATCATTTTTTTGTGGAAAATTACGGAATTTTGAAAAGTTTTCAAAAATTTTTATATATTTTAAGGAATTTTAAAGTTTTTCGGTACATTATAAAGAATTTTAAGAAAATTGCAAGAAATTTTAAGGAATTATAAAAGTCTTGTAAGAATTTTCAGTAATTTTAAAAGATTTAAACAGGTTTCTATGAATTTAAAGGGATTACAAGAGAAATTCCAGAACCTCATTTAAAATTCCTAAAAACCCCTTAAAATTCATACAAACCTTTTGAAATACCTTAAAATTTCAGGAAAATTTTAGAAATCACTCCAATTCGTTGAAATCTTTTAAAAGAGATATGTATAATATTTAAAAGATTTAATGGAATTTTAAAGAATTTTACAAAATTTTGATTTTTAAAAGTAATTTTAAAGTATTTAAAAGCTTTTCATAGAATTTTAAAGGATTTTAAGAGATTTTTGGAAATTTTAAGTGATTAAAAGAGATTTGTATAATATTTAAAAGGTTTAGTTGAATTTTAAAAGGACTTCATCAAATTTTAAGAGATTTTTAAGGAAGTTAAGGGAATTTAAAGAATTTTAAGGAATTTTAGAGAATTTGAGAAATTTTTTATTAATTTCTTTTGAATCGGCAAACCTTCATTGATTTTTTAATAACTTGAAGTTGAAAGAAGAAAAACAAATTAATAGCGCAAAAAAATTTCAAGAAAAACCTTCGAAATTGCTTAAAGTTCGTTAAGATTTCTTAAAACTCCCAAAAACCTCTTGAAATCCCTTAAAAATCCACAAGAACCATTAAAATGATAAATCTCCTGAAATCCAAGTTAAAATTTATCAAATTCCATGAATTCTTTAAAAAGTCTACAAAATCTTTCAATAATTAGAACAATCTTATAAAATCCCTTACATTTTTATTACAACCTTTAAAATCCTTTTAAATTCTACAAACTCTTTTAAAAATCATATAAGATGTATAGAAATTCTTTTGAAATCCCTCAATAAAATTATCTGACAAACTGTAAAATCCTTTAAACCTCATAAAATATTTGAAAACTCATAAAAATCACTTGAAATCTTTTTAACTTCGTGAAAACCTCTGAATATCCCTGAAAAATTCTAAAAATTCTATAAAATCTTTTAAAAATCAGAAAATCCGTTAAAATCATTAAAATCTCTTGACTTATTTTAAAATTCCAGGAAATTTTATTGTAACATTTAAAACTCCTTAAAGTCCCTTAAAATTCATTGAAACCTTTTGAAATGTCTTAAAATTCTTTAAAATTTCTTAAAATACTCAGAAAACTTTTCAAATCACATAATATTTTACGAAAACCTACGAAATCGCTTAAAATTCGTTGGAATCTTAATCTTACTCTTAATCTCAATTGAAGAAATAATCGTGCGCTTAGCGCACGTGTTGGATTGTTAGTTATTTAAATTTTTAACGGATTCTACGAGATTTGAAGAGAGTTTATGAGAAAAAAATGAATATCTCCCGAACTAAGACACTTCAGGAGACTTCAGGATATTTCCGAACAAATCTACAACAGCAGTTCTTATATAGGATAAACTCTCTTAATAAACGTCTGTTCTATTTCCGTCTGAAAGACGCCCTCTAAATCCCTTTTCGAGGAGAATGAAATCCTTTCAAATGTCATACGCCAGACTGAATCAATCTCGAGTATTTGAAACGATTTCTTCCGTTGATTCGCTTTTTGAACGAAAGACATTTCCAGATTTGGCTCGAAAGTCTTGTTAAATCTTGTTTCATCTCCTCTCCCTAGCTCTCACGTGACTTGTCTCGCAAACTGTATTTGTAACGATTCCGGGACAAATGACGAATTTTTGTATTATATGAGGATTAACGTCTAGAGACTTCCTTGGTGGAACTTGTTTTTAAGAGATTATATGGGATTTTTAATAATTTTAAAGGATTTCAGAAGATTTCATTGAATTTGTTTACAAATTTCGGGAAATTTCATGAGATTACGTGCAATTTTAAAGAAATTCGTAAGATATAAAAGAATTTCATGGATTTGAGGGAATTTGAAGCATTTTCAAAAGACTGCAAGCGATTTCCAAAAATTTATAGGATTATTATTATTATTATTTATAAGATAAGAGATTTTAAAAAGATTTAATGGGTAATTAAAGAATTTTATGAGATTTCAAACGATTTTGTGAAATTAGAAGGAATTTTACAATATTTTATATATTAAATAAAATTGGGAATGTCAAAGGATTTTGAAAGTATTTGATTGAAAGAATCTCGTTGATGGTGAGATTTTAGGAGTTTCATGAAATTAATATGGAATATGAAGGAATTTCACGAGATTTTAACTGATCTTAAAAAATTTCAAGAGAATGCGAAATTAAAGAAATTCGAAAGACTTTAAGGGTTTTTATGAGATTCTAAGGATTTTATTTAACAATAAAAGATTTCCAGAGATTTTACTGGGATCAGTATTCAAGTTTCTCATACATAAGAGATTTAAAAGGTGTATCTAATTCCTAATTATATTTTATTTATAGGCGATTTAACTGTGCATTAAATTCAAATAAATACGTCCGCTTGGACATATGAAGTTGTTTAAGGCTTCTCATTCGATTAGCGAAGTTAAGCAGTGCTTAGCTCGGTTCTACTCGGATGGGTGCCGTTGTATCAGATTAGTGGTACTTATCAGCTTTTTTCAAAGTTGACTTCGTTTTCTAATAATAATAATAAATGGGATAATATTCGTAACTCGGAGAATGTGAATATTTACACATCATTTTTTTTTTTTGTTAATTGAAATGATTTCACGAGATTTTAATAAAACTATAATATAATATATATAAATCTCGTTGGATTAAAAAATATTTCGAGAAATTTCATGCAATTTCATTTAATTTCAAAGGGACTCGAAAGATCGTAAATGATTTTTTCGAATTGTGAGCAATTTGAGTAGATTTAAAGGTATTAGAAATTCAATTCAGGAATTTCAAGAAACTTGAATATATTTAATGGAATTTGAAGGGATTTCACGAGATTTTAAGTGATTTTAAAGGAATTCGAAATGGGAACTCGTGTGGTAGAGTTTTGCAGAAAGTCACGTGCACAATATGTCACGAGATGAGAAGAGAGTGAGTTTCGACGTGCGTGTGGATTCTGGAGTGTATTCGTGCATATGTAATGTATGAGTTTCCATGAAGATTGCATACACCGCATGTGGACCCAGAGAGTTAGAGCACTACTTCTGCCTTTTCCTGCTCAAGAATGGCCTCTCTGTGCTACAGGCTACAGCGGCTTCACGTTTGCCAACTAATTAATTCATGGAGTCGGTTTACCGAGACGCTCGAGATCCCGTTCGAGATAAGGGAGATAACCCCTGGCGCCTCCACGAAATTTCAATCCCTCTCTCCAGTGTGAAGTCATCTTGTCCGGTCATTCCGCCTCCGGGTATCCTCATCCTGATTCTCATCCTCATTCTACCCCTTCCAATCCTTTTATAGGCGCACTCAATCTTCCTACCCTGGCTCGAGCTTCGCTTTGAATGCAGTGGAAATTTGTCGAAGTAATAACTTCTTCTTTCCTTTTGCAGAAAGAAGAAGAAACACTCGAGAGCTTTCTGTGAAAGAAAAAAAGTGAAATACATTTTAAGGAACTATAGCCAGCCTTCAAAAGTTTAGATTTCTTTGCTAGAATACTTTGCCGGCTGGCTTTTCTTTATTTAGAAGAGGAAGCTTTCAATCAGAATCCTGGGTCGATTCGAATGTAATTTATTTAAAAGTTTGACAGATAAATATATGCACAATGTGTACGTGAAGGAATTGGAGAAGAATTCTCGTGCTTTTTCGAGAGAAGATTTTTTGCCTTTGTGAAGGTGGAGTGTATTCAGTAAACTGGAACGAGAATACACACAACTTTTTTTCGGACATTAGGAAAGCAGTAAATATCCGGAAAAGTATTTGTACTATTACTATACAAATAAAATCTTTTTTCATTCGTATATTCAGTTGATAAAGTTTGAGAGCAAAAAATCAGTTCTACGATGGAAGAACTGATCTTTGTATATACGAAGAAAAAGTGTATACACTTTGTGGTAAATATTAGAAAAAGAAAGCGTGAAAAGAAACTTGTTTCAAACTTGAGAGCAACTTTTTTTTCCATAATTTGATATACAAGAACGACCGCTAACAACTTCCGCTAAACAAGGAAACATCTTTGAAACTGAAGAAGAGAAGTCACTGACACAAAATATCATCGCGTTTGTTATACTTGAACTGTCTTAACAAGAAGTTTTCGAAAGCCCAGGAGAACTTAAGACTGTTACTAGCAGAAGTTTTCAGTTACAGTCGGAAATAATGGCTGCGACATCAACATTTTTTCCATGCGGTTAACCACCTTCTTTGAAAGTTCAAGCGGAGCTTACTAATCGAAACTCTAGCCAAGAACAATCTCACTGAGCGAGAGGTTTAAGTCCAGCTTAAGGGTGGCGCAACTGGTCCTTAAAAAACGAGATGCTTTTTGACCTCGTTCGAAGCTCTTCATAGTTGAGTGCGCCTTTAATCTTAAAAACCCAGCTTTGAAACAGTTACAAAAGAGGCTTTGGATCTAATTAAGGAAAAAAGGGCGGTATATAATGAAATTCTTTATGAAAATCTCATAATATTCATGATCCAAGGGAATAAAAGAAAAGAATCTAAATTGACTTTATGTTACAATTATTCTTGCTAATAAAATGAATAATAAAAAGTCTAATATCACAAGAAGTAAAAAGCTTTTCAGTCTTCCAATGAAGCAAATTGTCTTTGATTTACGATTTCTTTTAAATAAGATTTTCAATTCAATCTTTTTAAAAAGGATTACAAGGAAAGATGTCAATATTGATACAAAAAAGCTTTCCAACTTTCCTATTTTTTAAATAACGTAAGCTCGTCTAAACTTCATTAATTCATTGACACGTTACAAGTTTACAAGTTGATAAATATTCAAAGTCTCATGTTTAAATAACTAGTTTTTAAACTACCTTCTCCGCAAAACTCTTAATAATTACGTTTCATTAATTCAGATTAAAATTTAAAGATCTTTTAACTTGAAACGAGCAAACTATTGTCAAAATGTTTATGTTTTATAGCATAGTCAGCTAATATGTCGCCATTGAAACAAAACAAATGGATGAACTAGTGAACATTGGATAGTTTGCTGTTCTTCCTGTTCAACCCTATCGTACTTTGCTAATTAGTCTGAAGTTTCTCGTTAAAAAAATATTCAAGCCCCAGGGAGGATGAAAAGAAAAATAGAAAAAAGTAAGCTCGGAGCTACTCAGGAACGAGCTGTGGGCAACGAAAACGTTTGGAATTGCTACGAGCGCGATTGTTGTAAGAGATAAATCCTCATGTCCACCTTGGCTGGTCCAGTACATGTTCTAGTATGTGCATTACCCATTCACACGTATATGCGTATATACATATGTATATATATATATATATACTATGAACGTTTTGGAATTCGATGTCCTCGTGTGTATACAATCTGTTCCAACGCGTTCATGTTCGTCAGGCTCAGTCTGGCTCGCGAACAGCGACGTGCCTTAGGCATATATTGCACTATGCACTTGTATCTTGTATGCTGGTATGCGAATTCAGAGTATAAGCAAGACCATATTCAAGGGATTATGGCTGACCCAGAGTACTTTGGAATATCCTCAGAGCACTCGTATTTTATATAAACATACGAAGCAACAAAGTCCTTATGTTTATTCACACATAGAGTACATCTCCTCGCACTTTAAAAGTAAAAAGGAAAAATAATGTGTGAAGGGTGTTGCGGTAAAATCATGTAAGTGCTATGGGAAAAATTGTTTAGGAGAGCAAACAAACCTTTTAAAAATTCTTAGTTTTAAAATTAAAAAAAATGTATTCGTTCGAGATTTGGTGGAGCTCTACTATTTGATTTTCACTTTTTTTTTTAAATACATGTGATGCTAAATTTGAGGTTTTAAACGTCACAGACGAAATTGGGTTGAAATTGGTTTATTTATAAATTTTTTTTAAACTTACTAGCAGATTCGAAAGAAAATCATAAAAAATTTGTCAAATCCTTTAAAATTCCTTAAAATTTTTTGAATTCCCTAAACTTCCTTCAAAATCTCTTAAAATTTCATGAAGTCCTTTTAAAATTCAACTAAATCTTTTAAATATTATACAAATCTCTTGTAATCACTTTAAATTCATAGAAACCTCTTAAAATATTTTAAAATTACTGAAAATTCTTACAAGAGTTTTAAAATCCTTTAAAATTCCACGAAAATATTTACAATTCGTCAAAATTTCTTCCTTTCTTTCTTTCTTTTAAAATCCCTTAAAATATATAAAAATCGTTTGAAATTTTACAAAACTTTTCAAAATTCTACAAACATTAAAATTCTTTAAAAAATTTACATTTCTTAAGATTTTAAAAATCTTTTTAAAATTTATTTAAATTTCTCTAAATACGTAAAGATTTCATGTGTATTAATTTCTGAAAAGCTTTTTACGAGTGTTAACTTGGATTTCAAAACATTTATGACTTTAATCGTTTTTGTGGATTTTTAAGGGATTTCAAGAGGTTTTTGGGAGTTTTAAAAAATTTTAACGAATTTTAACGTATTTCGAAGGTCATACAAAAACCAATCAGGTTTGCAACAAAAATGTATGCGAGATTTTCGAGACATTTCGTGACACCTCTTTTTTAAGATAGGAGAATTCAATTAAGAACATGAAACAAAGATTTCAAAATAAAAAACCAGGCGTTTTCTGTGTTTTTAAGGGATTTTCAGTGACTTTAATGAATTTCAAGGTAATTTTAGGAAATTTCAAGATTCAGGAACTTCAGAGTATTCTTAAAAGAGTTCAAAAGGGTTTAATAATTTTCAAGAGTTTTCAGAAGATTTCAAGACATGTTGAAGTATTTCGTCAGATTTTTTAAGTATCTTTAAGAAAATGCAAGGGATTTTAAAAGATATCAACTGGTGTCAAATGATTTTAAGAAATTCCGAGAAATTAATGCTAATGTAGAGGAAACCAAATGAAATCCCATAAAATTACTTGAAATTCTTTTAAATTGAAAATTTTTTTAATCTTCTGTCTTAAAATCATTTAAAATCCCTTAGAATTCATTAAAATCTCTTAAAGTGCCTTGCAATTTCTTCAAATTTCTTCAAATTCGTTAAAATCAGTTAAAACGTCTTGAAATTTCGTGCAATCTCTGAAAAAACCTTTTTTGCCATCTTTTAAAGTCTCTTTAATTTTTTTTTAAATCCTATGAAATTTCTGAAAATTCCGGACAACGTCTGGTAAAATTTTCCCAGTAAATAAATAAAAATCTGGGGTTTTGAGAATTTCGGAAACATTTTTTGATATTTTTATTCCAAAAACTGTAAAAAAATCGTCAAACTGTAGACATCTGAAACTTCAACGCAATATCGAATAATTGTAAGCGGTTCGCATATTTATTTATTTGTCGTTTTCACGAAAAACTTAAAAACTTAGAATCTAAAAAAAACGACAAATAAGAAACAAATAGGCGAACCGCTTCTACAATTCATCAATTTATCAAAATTCAAAGTGAAAGTGAAAGTGGAAGTGAAATTAAAAAATTACATCTCATCTCAAAAAAAAAAAAAAAATTCTGAAAATCGACACATTTTCCCTTTCATTGTGTTTTCCAGTCTAGACAGAGTAAAAAAAAAGTCAAGCTTGAACTCCCAAAAAGAATGCAAAAGCCTTTTTTGTAGCAGCAATTCCGAAGTGCATGAATGCTTGCAAGATTTCCTCAATAGGGGTTAAAATGCTAATTACGCCATTGGCACGAAACCGATTACGGCTAAAAGTCAGAACAAGGGAACGAGTTACTCGATTATGCGGATTCACTCTAACGAACCAAGACAAGGAGGACGAAAGGGTACAGAGAAGGAGGCTTTGGAGGACTTTTATGTGCCGCCCTCTTGCCCCCAACCCTGGATAGGGTAAAATACCCTATCCAACTATGACTGCACACACTGGAGGCGAAAACGGAAGCCGGCTGGAACGCCAGAAGAGACCTCCCTTTGCGAAGCGCTCAGGGAGACGAGCTCGATGAAACGGGTGGGCGGTCGCGTTTGTCGACTCTGAAAGCCAAAAGTTTGGGCGGCGAACGTTAAGCGGATGCCAAGGGGTGCCCTTTTGGCATCTCTCCTCGCAAATTCACGAGAAGCGAAAGCGAAATGTGTTCCTCGCATTTCGTTCTATTTGGTTCGACAACGAGTCTCTCGACTCTGCCGTCCTCCCATCTCGTGTACAGAGGAAAAGCGACCCTCACAACTTGAAGATGAAAGCATTGTATTGTAGGGAGCGGCCATTTTAAGAGGGTCAGTGTCGCAGTTTCCGAAAGTGTAAGGAGATACAAGAGAACCCAAATGGCCTGCCTTCCGTTAACATATACTCTATGCCCCGGGTTGACTATGTATATCCAACGAAGTGGAAGTTGAATACTTGGTGGTTTTTGCAAGCAACGAGGGTCCTTTTCAATTGAACCCATTTTTCCTCCTTATAGTATCCATCTTGGTCTCGAAATGTTACATGGACCAAAGTGGTTAAGGCCCCTGAAAAAAAGCTTGCGAATTCCATTGGAGGATAAATCTTCTGCAAGTTGGGGAGAGTGCGGTTGAAAGCATTAAAAAGATTCGGGGAAAGAGCCAATTTGGGAGAGTACAATAATAAACTGGTTTTGTAACTTTTTTGTAATTTTTTTCTTCTATCATTTTTAAAAGGATATACTTATATAATATAATATAATATAATATATAACAAAACCGTGTTTTCGAAAATTGTAATTATTTTCGGCCGAGGTATTATCAATCTCAGTTTACTATATTAGGATTTAAGGTGGTTTATTTAACGAGGCGTATTTACTTCTCTTTCGCTGGGTTTCATTAAATCCTAATAGAGTTTATGAGTACAAGAATCTATAGTAATTGCACTTTATCCATTTAAGGCCAAGTAATATTACAGCCTACTCGAATAAAGGGCAATTGGGAATTCTGAAACGTGGAAGGTGAATTCTTTTAGTGAGAATCCGGAGGAAGAAAGGTGTGTCTTAATGACGAGGAACGCCTCCAATATCGAGTAATCCACTTTGTAGGGGCTTCCTGCGCCAAATTGGAGGACGAGGCCTCAGTGAAAATTTCATCACTCCGTTCGCTTTCATCATACTGAACTCCAATCCGGCTAGTCTATTTCTCCAAGTAACTAAGACTTGGGGCTCATCATTTTCGTTCATTCCTTAACGAACCTATACTAATGATGAGGTCGTATCGATAAACTCAAGGCAAAGACGCTCAGAACGTACCCGAATTGAGGATGAAATTTCAGGTTTCGGGAGTTCAGTCAGATTCGATTTCAAAGACAAAGAAAATAAGAGAAAACTCTCTAAACGTTCCTATAATAAAACATTAAGCGTCAAAACTAACATAACAGCCACTAGGATGTAAAAAGAAAAACACAAAATCAAAAATAGATCTCGAAAAGTGAAAAGTTGAATAAGTACATCCTCCAAGAAGACCTCTCAGCAGATTTTTCCCAAATAAAACAAAATTGCCTTCAAAGTAAATCTCAAAAGATTCTCTTCATATTTTTAAACTTTTTTTTTTTTAATCTGAAAAGTACGTTGGAGTTTTATTTTCCCGCTAAAAGCAAGACGATAAGAAGCTCTCACCCGAGAGATAAAATAAAGTATACTCTGAGCGTCACCCTAATATCCAGTGTGTAGAAATTTCAAAAAAAAAAACTACCTCGACGGAAGCTCATAACCATTGAGATAGAATTTGTCCCCTCAAATCCTCAGGACAACCAATACATTGCCTCGAAAATAGGCTTCCCAAATCAGCTTAGCTGATATAAATATCAGATAACCGCTGTCCAAACGATAGTCAGCCTATATTGCTGACACTTAACACTGATTGGACGAGGATCGTTTTGCCGCGGGGGAGGCCTACCGCCTGATTGATGCGTCAGTTTGTAGGTACGTTCGTGCCGGTTGGCGTGACCACATGACTTAAACTGAAATACGATTATAATTCCCTTTTGTCCCCTAAATTGTGCGCCCGGCATGTATCTTTGGTCCCCTCTAGGTGCCCTACGAGCGCAGCCGCTCAATAATGCATGCGATGGAGCTTTTCTCCCCTCCCTTTCTCTTTCCCGCTCCCGCAATTTTCCCTCTTCCCCAAACTATCTACCTTTCCTTCTCTCTTTCTCTTTTACCTTCTCTTCCTCTCTTCTCTCTCTCTCCCTCTCTCTCTCAGCTCTTTTCTCTCCTCCTCTCAACTCCATAGCGTACACAAGAGGAGCATAAAGCAGCGGCTGCGGTAGTACCGCCAGTACCAAGTTCAACGTGTGTGCAAACGATGCGGGAGGAGGAATAGTAAGAGGGATGAGAGGAATGTGCGAAACTGACAATTTTCGGTTCATGGTTACCCCTTTCTTTTTTCTTACCCACACCTTTACTGAATTTTTGTAATTTTACTTAATTAAAGTCTTAAATTAGGTCGTGGAGCCCCTCCCCCACCCCTACCCTAAATTTTCCAACCCTCTTTTATATCTCCTAAAATATCATATATACTGATCCCCTTAATTTACCCCTCATTATCACCATCCCCAGCCCCTTTCCACCATACCCCTTCACCCTTCAAACAAAGACCCTCTTCATCTTTTATAAACATGAGATTTGTATCCATTACCCTTTTATAGCCCCTCCCCCTCTTCTTTCCTTCTTCAAATTCCCAAACGCCCCCTCCAAAAATGTAAATACTCCCACCACTTTTTTCACAAACTCCACATTCTCCCCTCCACATTTTGAGCCCCTCCCCACCTCTCCCCAACCCTAAACTCTCTTTAAGAAAAGTTATATTCTTCATTCCCTTCTTGATCCTTCAAACACTCTTATCACTACAAATTCTCACACATTCAACCCTAATCTACCCCTCTTGCCAACTACTTCCCACCCCCTCAACCACCAGCCTTTGATCCTCTATTCAATCCGCAATTTTAATTCTAAAAATGTGAAATCCTGCAGTTAAAAAGAAAGTTAAAAGGTCGTAAACAGAAATTTTGAAAATGAAAAATCTGTTCCCAACAAAATAAAAACTTTATGCTGAGCTAAAACTTGAATAAAAATAACTTTTTTTATTAGAGTCGCTCTAGTGTAGAATAAAACAATAGCAGCATGAAGCAACGGCTGTGGTTTAGAGTGGGGGTAGGGGAAGCACCACCCCGTGGAGAGATGAAGTTGGGAGGGGATTGGGGGACGAGAGAGGGGCACAGGAACCCTCAGAGAGAATTCGAGTGAGCCTGACCCGCATGCGACATTACTACTGCCGGCTGGATCCCTACACTGACAAGTTTGCCCCCACGAATCAGATGTTACCGGAACACGGTCACCGGATTGGTCTTACCAATTGATCCGGCACGACCAGGGCGCGTGATCGCGTTCGATGAAATTGTCACGTTTACGCTTTTTCCACTTTGCGGAAAAGTCACTTGCTCATATGATTCGATAACGACTTTTGCGGATACATATTTGGACAGAGAGGAATATTATACTCTGGGTTTTTATTCATTTTTTGATGGGAAGAGGAAAAAAAATAATGAAAATTGGTTTATTTTTGAAAAAATGGGATTCGAGGATTCGATTTATCATATTGAACAATTTAATTTATATTTTATTAGAGCCCATTTTCCAATCGCATTTTCACGCCTTCTATTCTCACCTTCTTTCAAAAAATGGCTTTTCCAACCCTTTTTTCAAATACTTTTTCTCATCCCATTTACCACAGTTTTCACCTCTCCTTTAACGCATCCTATCTTAAAAGATTTAGTGGAATTTTAAAGAATTTAAAAAGCTTGTAAGAATTTTAAAAAATTTTTATTTTTAAAAGTAATTTTAAAGGATTTAAAATCTTTTCATGGAATTTTAGAGGATTTTAAGAGGTTGTTAGGAATTTTAAGTGATTACAAGAGATTTGTATAATATTTTAAAGATTTAGTTTAATTTTAAAAGGACTTCATGAAATTTTAAGAGATTTTTAAGGAAATGTAGGGAATTCAAAAAATTTTAAGGAATTTTAAAGTTCCTGGTGGAATTTTAAAGAATTTGACAAATTTTTTTGTGATTTTCTTTTGAATCAACAAACCTTCATTGATTTTTTAATGACTTGAAATTGTAGGAAATTAATTAAATAAATAAATTGGTCTGCTAGTCTATCTTAAAAAAGTGGTATCACGAAATGTCTCGAAAATCTCGTATACATTGTTGTTGCAAACCTGATTGGTTTTTAAATAACTTAAAGTTGAAAGAAGAAACACAAACTAATGGTGCAAGAAAATGGCAGGAAAACATTCGAAATACGTTAAAATTGTTTAAAATTTCTTAAAACTCCCAAAAACCTCTTGAAATCCCTTAAAAATCCACAAAAACGATTAAAGTTATAAATGTTTTGAAATCCAAGTTAAAACTCGTAGAAAGCTCTTCAGAACTTAATGCACATGAAATCTTTACGTATTTAGAGAAATTTAAATAAATTTTAAAAAGATTAGAAATGTAAGTTTTTAAGAAATGTAAATTTTTCAAAGAATTTTAATGTTTATCATGGAGTTTTAAAGGATTTCACGAGATTTTTTATTGTTTTTTTCAAAAGTTTGTGGAATTTTAGGGAATTTTGAAAAGTTTTGTAAGATTTCAAAAGATTTTTATATATTTTAAGGGATTTTAAAGTTTTTCGTTACATTATAAAGGATTTTAAAAGTCTTGTAAGAATTTTCAGTAATTTAAAAAGATTTTAAGAGGTTTCTATGTATTTAAAGGGATTATAAGAGATATGTATAATGTTTAAAACATTTAGTGGAATTTTAAAAAGTTTGTAAGAATTTAAAAAAATTCTGATTGTTAAAAGTAATTTTAAAGGATTTAAAAGCTTTTCATGGAGTTTTAAAGGATTTTAAGAGGTTGCTAGGAATTTTAAGTGATTACAAGAGATTTGTATAATATTTAAAAGATTTAATTGAATTTCAAAAGGCCATCATGAAATTTTAAGAGATTTTTAAGGAAGTTTAGGGAATTCAAAGAATTTTAAGGAATTTTAAAGGTCCTCGTGTAATTTTAAAGGATTTGACAAATTTTTTATGATTTTCTCATTGATTTTTTAATGACTTGTAGTTGTAAGAAAATAAATAAATAACTGTTGGTCTGCTAGTAAAATTAAAAGCATGAGAATAATGTGCTTATCGTAAACTAGAAAAATTTGCTTCGCACGTACAATTCTTTTCGCCGCGCAATAAAAGCCACCCTTTCAAAGGGACATTAAATCACGAATTTTTAACTCATTAAAGCTGCTTTTATGACATGAATAGTGCGAACGTGTTAAGCAAAGTGTACCCCGTATTAAAGTTTCCCTTTCAGACTATTCAAACGACATCAGTATTATACTCAGTTAGTAAAAGTTTCATTGGTGACGATGAGCCTCCATTCATTGTTATCTCCTTTCAAAAAATAGGGACTGAAAAGGCTTGAAGCACTTCTCACTAGAGACCAATGAGAATATTCACCTCACGAGTGTCTCGTCTCTCATCCCCGGACTAAACTCGAAGTGAGAGAGCGAAAAGGAAATAGCTGATACAGCGACGCGTCACGGAAGCTGCAGACGTCGGCCATGAGCAATGCGAGTGAAAAATTAAGAGGAGGATGAATGAAACTAAGGAAAAACGAATAACTACTCGAGAAAAGAGTCGCACGGCTTATTCCTGTAAAGATCTTTAGGCCACTTCAACCTCAACCGTTTTTTTTTCTCTTCCTATCCCTTTTATTTTTTTCTAACTAAGTACTTTTTCTAGTATCAAACGGTACTTTAGGGTGCCTCAAGCACAAAGATCATCTATCACATGGTTCCTGAATTATAAGCCATCTTTATACCGCGTTGACACGGTGTCGATTTCTTTTTGTTGATCGTCCGCAAAAAGATGGAATAAACCTATATTTAGCCCGATAAGGCTATAGAAAACGACACAACGGTTTTTATGAGGGACTTCGCTTTCGGAAACTGCCATATGAGTGATAGGGGGAAATATTATTAGAGTGTCAAGAAAAGTTCTTGAAAGAAAAATTCCTATTGATAAAAGTAGATCTTTCATATTTTTTTTTTATTATTTTTATATATCTGGAACTAGGAAATTGAGCCAATAAATTTGGGAAAGATCAATTTTATGAATAGGTTTCACTTACAGAACCCGATGAATAATTTCTTCTGCAATTAAATCAAGTTGACTTGCAATTTGAAATTATCCCAGTTTGTGGAAAGATATTTCTATTCGTTATTGATTTGATGCAAAGTTCAATCTAATTTGATCAATTTTTTATTATTAAGTTAAATGCTGATTATCGATGATAACACTGAATTTAATACAGTTATTTCTGGATAGATAATTATCTCCTGGAAACAATTTTGAAGCACAGGTTATAAATTCCTCTAAACTCAGGAGAATGTTCAAGAAGCTTATTACTGCTATACTTCATTGCTCTCACGTTACTTTATCTTGCTTATATAGATATAATCGAATCTTGGCGAAGATTCCATGAACATTCTAAGGGTTTTATTAACCACAAAATAGAAGACCTGCCAGCATGAATTTTAATTAATAAATAACATTCAGGTTCTTTATAATATAAAATGACAATATCGGTTTTTTTATAATGCGAAGAATTTTCTTTTACAAGACTGGTAAACAATATTTATGAAGCAGAAAAATCTCTTACATTATTTAAGGATGTTTCATTATATCTGTTTGTCAAAATATAATGAATTGCGTTATAACTAGAGCTAATGTGCATCATCCATCATGAAAGTTCATTTAGGAAGCCGTCTTATTTGAGACTTTAATCAAAATTGACATATATTATTTATTAAGAAAAGCAACATTTAATTTATTTTTTGATCTATTTTTTGATCTATTTTTTATGTTAAGTATTATCACAAAAGAGAAAAGATTGCTTAAAATATCTATAATCTATCAAAAGGTTTGTCTTTACTTGTCCTAAGTAGTAAATTTTTGATTTCAGTGGAAAAAGCAAAGTTTAGTCGGACGAGGTTCGTGAAAACTCGCTTAAAAACTTTAGCAGAGTTTATTCACTTTTGAGAATTATAATTTTACGTAAATGTAGAAGAGAAATTAGTTCAACTAAAATTTTAGTAATATTAATCATAGCTGATGAAAATTTCGTTAATTTCTCTGAATTTGCAAAATATTCCAGTAGAAAAAGCTGCGTTTAGTCAGTCGTGATTCTTGGCTGTAATATTTCAAGTCAGAAACGCTAATCTTTTATGAAGTTTGTATCTTCTTGTTTCAAATAGTAAAATTCAGGTATCAGTAGAGAAAACAAAGTTTAGTCAGACGAGATCCATAAAAACTCGCTTATCTACTTCAGCAAAGCTCTCTCAGTTCTAAGGATTGTAATTATACGTAAATATACAAGAAAATATATAAATTCATAGATGTAGATACACATATGTATATATATATAATGTAGAAAAAAATGTCACGTTAAGCTTTATAATGCAATTAAAACTAGTTCCACAAAATATTTGGGTTACATTAATCGTAGTTGCTGAAAATTTCGTTAATATCTGCCAATTTGCACAATATTTTTCAAAAGAATCAGACGCAATGATTAAAATGTGTCGAAATATATTAATAAATTCCGATGATACGTGAAGCAATTAAACGACAGAATATGTTGCCCGAGGGGATGATATAAATTCGAAATAAGTGAAAAGTTTTTATTCATTTTTAAAGAGGAATGGATTTATTATGCCCCCCGAGAGGATTGCATTGTTCCCTAATTCTTTTCCACTTTTATCTTTTGTATTATGCATAGAACAATACAATAATGCCTCATACCATGTTTCATTAATAGGAAACGGAAGTGAAGAGAGATATTAAAAACCAGCGACCCAATTCTAGCTGTTATTTATAGCAGAGAGAAGCTGGAGATGTAAAAGTTCAATCTGGTTTTGATTAACAAGAGACTTATCTATATAAGAGGGTTCCATTTTTAATAAAGGCATGAAAGTAAACTTTATTGAAGTCAGTAATAAAAACAATGAGATATTCAATAAGAATATTAAAATATTTAAAAAGAGAAGTAATTTCAGATTGAAAATATATAATTTCATAAAAGACTTGTGTATTTCATGCATTTGTCTAATAATTGATGTCATTATCGATAAATTTATCTTTGAATCAAAAGATAAACTTTTTCATTACGTGTTCTGCTCTTAAACATTTTCTCAGATAAGTAGTAGAATTGTTTATGTAAGAGAAGTTCAATTTTTAATAAGGGCTTGAAATAACTTTATTAAGAACAAAAATAATAAGATGTTCGACGGGAATCTTTTCAATAGAAAATAATTTCAGATTGAAAATGTGTAATACGAGAAAAGACTTGTATATTTCGTGCATTTGTCTACATAAATGATCGATATTGTTATCGATGAATTTATCTTTCAATTGGAAGATAAACTTTTCCATTACGTGTTCTGTTTTTGGTGCCGACTCTTATTTCTCCTTTTTTCAATTATCGGTTCACAGGCACATTCATCTGGTGGAAATGTTTCATGATTTCGCGAATGCACACAAGATCTCATTATTTGTATTTAAGCGAGGGGCGAGGATGATTTATTGTGCAATCTTCCAGAACGTGCTTCGGTCATGCTTTATCTACTTGCTGTCAGGGAAGATAATTGCTTGTGGCATTCGATCGACGAATTCTCTTATATGCAACTCACAAGTATTTTTCTGTGTCTCTAATTAAACCAGAGATGATTACTTCTATTCCTATTTCAAGAATAATAGCAACAATGACTTGCGCTTTTTGCACGCGATTAATTTCTCGTCATTTCATATTTCTTGTGATCCCTGATCGCTGATAAACAAGTTTCCCTAGAAATGCATGAGATTTGAGACATTATTCTTCTTCCCAGATCTTTTTAACGTGCCTAATAAATTCAACGCTATTTTTCAATTACCCGTAACTGCGAGCAATTGTTCCAAGTTTGAAATTCACTGGAGCTGTTTTTGTCGTACATCAAGACCACGACAAAGGAAAAATGTTTGAAATATTAAGACACTCGAGGGTAAAGGGGGCGGGGTAGGGTAATCGAGAAACGGCAGGAAAAGTCTGCAAATGACCTCCTCCGAGAAAGGGAGAAAAGCGTCTTGGCGAAAGCCAGAGTAATATAAAAGTTTTACATTTAATTCACTTTTTGGGCGACCACTCTTCTCGAGCGGAGGTGGAAAAAAGCGATACAGGAATAAATCAGAGAGTGAGCTTTTCTTCCCACGGAATGAGAAAAGCTCGAGCGGACGATTTACTTTGTAAACGACGACCCGCTAAACTCGAAGGCGCCCCAATACGACGTGATGTCTGAAAACTTATCCGGCATAAGCGACGAAAACAAGTAAAGAGGACAGCCTGGATTGTATAAACGTAAGCAATGACGTTAACTGTTTCAAAACAAGCGATTTACCCTCATTTGATCGACGGAAATCGGATGCAGCCGCTTCAGCGACGAAGCGTCAAATCGCATGTAGCTCTACTTCGGTAGGGTGAGCAAACAATCTCATCTCTTCAATCGGCATAAAATTCAATCGCTTACAAATTAAATTAATTGGAAACACAATCTCGGAATGTGATTACCAGTTAAAAACTCATTTTAGGGATTATATAAAGAAATGACGTTGCAAAGTAATGCTGTAATAATGGGAATGGTTTTAAATTAATGAGAGTGATTTAATATGATTGAATATGATTGAATATGATTTAATATTTTACTGTGATTTTAAGTGGGTGTCGTTTTAATTGTTAATGATAATTTAAATTTGATATGATAAATTTTAATTAAGAAGAGCTGATGTTCCGTTTTATGAAATTATAGGGAAAATTCCTCTTCACGCAAGAGATAAATTCCGAGTGGAAATTTCAATATCTTCTAAAAAGCAACATTCTTAGGGGGAATATGAAATGAAAAGAGCCCATTAAAATAAATCTTTATGCCCCAAAATAAATCTTTCCTTTGGGCGTAAGGGATCTAGCGTGAGAGTTGATACCGAATCTTCAACGCCCTCATACTCATAAAATTTACCACTCTCAAAAACCCATACATCAATGATAAAATATACACTCAATGCAAAAATGAATCTTAGGAAAACCAATTACTATATTTATATATCTACTAGCATTATGTAGATTATTTATTAAGCATTTTTTAAGTTCGATCTTTCTGAGTAAAGTCCTATTTATCAAAGTTGAAGAAACTTCCGAACATTCTTTCGAGCATGTTTTCGGGTTTGAATTCTCGACTCTCTTGTTCTAGCATATTTCAAAATTATCTTGAAGAATGCAAGCTATTCTCGGAAAGCTAGTCTGGTTTAGAAAGCCGTTATCGATTCTCCAATATTGCGGTGCAGATATGCTATCGCCAATAGCTAGTATTGGTAGGGATTTGGCTTCATAACGGACTTTTTGAGTGTAACAGAGACTGTTATGCAACATACCGTTCAGTTCAGTTTCATATTGCGAATCGCAATTAAAATCCCTGACAAAAACCGAGATACATATTAGAGTTTCATTAAAACCATAAAAAAAAGAAATTAAAATCTCAAAGAACATGTATTTTCCTGTGATGGACAACAAATAAAGATATTTACATAAAATAATGAAATTTACAATTCATATCGAGTTCAATTTCGTGGAGAAAAATCGGTTTCCAGAAAATTGTTACCTACCAAAATTTCGATATACTTTATTTCATAAAATAGACAAATGTCGAACCTGAAATACTAGAAATTGACACTATATTTTAAATGTCTATGGAAGCTTAATTAACGGTCTCTACTGAAATTAATAATCAATATCCCTTTGATATTGGAATGGTAAACAAACGTGCTAGTTTCCAGTTAATTAACGATTGACATCTAATTGAAAATATTATTTCAGGACAGACAGGAAAAGAGAAAGTGGTTTGTTTATCGAGTCAATAAAGGGACGAGCTTTCAGTTAATTTATGTCTAATTAAATCTACTCTCTAAGCCCTTTCAGTCTGTCACATTCTAGAGAATAGGAAAAAGTTATTGTTATTTATCTGAACTTATCGGCTAAGTCAATGCAATCCCAATACTATTGCCGGCTCAATGGGAGGAGTTATGAAGTAGAGCTTGCATTTACACAGCATATGGGATTTAGTCAAGAGTTGCTACGATGGTCGATTAATTCCCCTAAAGCTACTGCTGCATTCTGAGATAGAGATGGACATACATTAATTGAATGGTTGAACGATTAATCAATTCCAATTGACATGTTATGTCATCCTATCATGCTACTCACCATGTAATATTCTCCTCATATGATTCATTGATATCATCTCTTGTAATTCAAATTTTCTCATTTTCAGAATTACGAATTCTGCCTAAAAAATGCTACTTTTAAAGTAACATGTTTTTTAAGTTACATAAAAAAGAAACAGTTCTAAAAGAATGTGAAATGCGAAGCTTTATGGAACCATAAAAGCGAGTTTAAGAAGATTATACATAAAAGTTCATCGTTATTAAACCAGGCGTGAATTTTCTAACGAAGAAAAATGAGTTTGTCCACGACCCAAAATTAATTCAGAAACTGCAGCAAAGGTGCGGAGCTTAGCATCGTTCTCATGGGATCAGCACAGGTGTGTGGTTAAGTTGAGCACAGCTCATATATATAGTATATATACTATATATATACTTTATATGCAGTACTTATAAACGTAATATATTCCATCGTTATAAAAGCAGGGAAAACCTAAATGTGGTCTTCTCATATCTTTTGAAAAACGGAGTGAGTATAATCCTGTTTCGCATAAGAGAGTAGTTTATCATGTTATACAAGACTTTTAAGGAAAGTGAATTGGATCGAAGACAAGCAGAAACTTGAGATTAGTGGACGCGAACAGGGGGAAAGCCAATGCGTAACGAATGCGTTTCTCCGATTCATAAATTTCAAATATCCATCCAATTCCCTACGGACTCTGATACGAGCAAAATCAGACAAATATTTTAAGAGCCACAGGAAAATTTATCTCTCGGTACGACGAACATAAAATACGTATTTCGAAGCAGGCACTCGTCCAAGGAATTTCCTTGTAATCTTTTCTACGACGATATATGGGAAAGAAAAAAAATTTTGCCAAGGAATGGAATAAATACTCTCGAAAGAGGAAGAGCGATAAATTTAGATTTTCTTGAAGATTTGAAAAATTGTAGTGACTTCGCATGGAATCTGAAGAGTTTCTGTCAATTTGTCGCTTATTTACATCATTTTCTACAAAAGAATGAGAAATAGAATGTATTTCAATATATAAAAATCCTTTCAAAACGACACACTTTCCAATGGCTGAAAATAAAACCCAGGAAAACGTCTCTCTTCGTCCTAATCAAATTAATTAATTTAAAATAGTATTTTATTTCTGCTTCTCGTTACTCTCGGTATAATAAATCATTAAACGCTTCATTTATGAACTTTACGAAAGCAGAGTGTGCAGATGAGTTACATTTCTTGATTACGTGGACGAAAAAGATTAATATGGTTCCATTCAAGAGAGACTGACGTAGGGTGATTGATGATAGCAATCCATTGATTAAAGTACACAATATTTTTAAGCGTCGCTTCATCTCCTCCTTTTTTTTAGCGATTGACACCTTCTAGCTTCCTATAATTCATGGCTTTCATTTTTGCCACCCGAGTCCTGATATTACATCTTCTGGCAAAAGAACTCTGTAAAAACGCAAGCTCGAGCTTGCAATCAGCCCTCCCCTTTTACCATATTCACCAAGCTAGACATTATGTCGATAACAGCTCCGTTGCACCTCGAGTGTCGATAACTCCACCTTTTAGCTCTGCTGGATCACACTATTAAATATACTTGATCCCGCGAGTTAAATTTACTTCACGCCTGTGCTTTAAACTTTTACATAATAAATGCTAAATGGGAGAAAAGCAAAGGGCTAAAAAAAAGTTCCTCAGAAGGGACATTAATTTACCGTAAAAACCTCTAACGGAAATTATTTACCACTTTAAATACATTTTCAGGATTTTCGTCTGACTAAACGCTGGCATTTACTACTTACGTTTGACTTTCATTGGCTGACTATATAATGACCTCTACTACTGACTTCTCACCCCCCATTATTTCAGACCTCCCTTTCTCTAATTTTGACTTTTATTAAAAAAACTCAACCCAGGAATGTAGAAACTAAAAATTTAAATTTAAATTTAAAAATTTTTATTTCAAAAGACTTCTAAAAACTGCGAGGGATTTTATGTAATTTTTCGATATTTCTAATCATTTTAAAGGGTTTCAAGAGATTTTTATGATTTTTAAATGATTTTGTAGAATGTACAAACATTTCGGAAGTTTTCCTAAAATTTTAAGGGTTTTCAAGAAATATTTCTAATTTATAAAAGATTTTGTAATATTTTTAAAGATTTCATGAAATTTGAGTAAATCATTAATGATTTTAAGAGATTTTAATAGTTGAGAAATTTCAAGTCGTTTCTAGAAATTTTTAGAGATTTTCATGAATTTTGACGATTTTCAAGTAATTTTCACTAAATTCAAAAGCATTTTAGAATGTCTAAATAATTTTGTAGAATTTTAAGGGATTTCATAACATTTAGTAGAATTTTAAAGGAATTTAATAGATATTGAATATTGTAAAATTTGATGGAATTTTAAGATATTTCAACGAATTTTATTTGGAAGGTTTTGAATGAATTTTTAAGAGATGTCAAACAGTTTCTAGGGTTTTAAGAAATTAAAAAATTTTTCGTTGAATTTCGAGGAATTTACATAGATTTTAACGTATCGTGAGGAATTATGACGATTTTAAAAAGATTTTAAGAGAATTTAAGGGATTTTTATTATTTATAAAAGATTTTGTAGAATTAAAGGTTTTTAAATAAGGTTTTTGTCTGACTAAACACTGGCCTTTACTACTTTTGTTTGACTTTCATTGGCTGATTATACAATGACTGCTACTACTGAATTTTCACCCTGCATTACTTCAGCCCCCCCTTTCTCTAATTTTGCCCCTTATTAAAAAATTCTATTTTTAATCAATGCCTAAAGCCGCCCCTAACTTTAAAACAAGAAAAACAATAAAAATGATTAATTATTGGAAAAAAAATGTATATTACAATTGCTTGAACAAAAGTTTTAAACCAGAAAGCTGAATTTCCTACATGAATAATTCTAAAGTTGAAGAACTTTGAAAATGTAAACACTGCTTAATTTCTAAACTTTTACTTGCTTCGAAATTATTTTAATTTTCCAATAAAATTACTTCAATACACAATTAATTGCATACGCAGTAACTTTCAATACGCAATTACTTCCGTGGTTTTTCTTCGGTTAATAAATGTGTAGGAAAAAGGAAGTTTCTTTTTACACTAAGAATAAAATGCAAATTTAATTTCTTTCACGGTAATTATGGTAAAGTAGACAATCCTTTAATAGTAAAAATTCTAGTTCAGACTGCCGTGAAAATTTGCTTGCGGGTATAAAATAAAAAGCCGTAGATTAATTTCCTGACTGCATTTCCCCGAGGAAATTAATTTCATTAGCTTCTTTTTGGTCTTGTTTCAGGGGGATATTACAACAAGGAAGACGGAACTACGAAGAGGCCATTCTCAGCTACCAGAGGGCGATTCACTTTCGGCCTTCTTTAGCCCGTAAGTAACTACCTGCTGGGACGTAGACGATAGGTACAAATCACTGGGGTTTAGACCTTATGGCGCAGAGTAAAAATGAAAAAGCGAGTTCCATCGCTTAGAATTTTTACAACCCGTTTTCGCTATACTCGTTACACTCAGCCGTAGATTCTTATTTTTATAAACTGATCCTTTCCATATTTTCTCTTCAGCGCTTTTAATTCTACTTTAGAAGTTTAATAACACACAATTAATCCAAGAATTATTTCCAAATATTATTTCCAATTTCTCTGAATGCCCTCTGATCTGTAAGATCTGACGTTCGACCTCGAACCTTTGACCTCGAACCTTTGACTTATGAGAGTTGACCTCTGGAAAAAATATATTTCATCATTTTGTAGCCTTTTTATTCCTTTATTTTGCTTTTAATTGTTTCTACGATCATAGGATATTTAATTTCAATTAGAGAAATAAATTAAAATTCTTGTGTGTCTCACTGAGGACCGAGAATTTTAGGAGATTTCAGGATGTTTCGTGAAATTTTAAAGGAATTCATGCAATTTTAAGAAATTGTAAAGAATTTTACGGGATTCTAAATATTTTTAAATTATGAGGATTTTTAAGAGTTTTTAAAAAATTTAAAAAGATTTCGACGAATTCAAGCAATTTTTAAGGTTTTTGTTAAATGTTGAGAAATTTAAAACGGTTTAAAGGAGTTTCAAGGGGTTTGTAGGAATTAAAAATTTAAATTTAAATTAAAAAATTTTTATTTTAAAAGATTTCTAAAAATTGCGAGGGATTTTATGTCATTTTTCGATATTTCTAATCATGTTAAAGGGTTTCAAAAGATTTTATGATTTTTAAATGATTTTGTATAATTTTCAAAGATTTCGAAAATTTTCGTAAAATTTTAAGGGTTTTCAAGCAATTTTTAAGGTTTTTGTTAAATTTTGAGAAATTTAAAACGGTTTAAAGGAGTTTCAAGGGGTTTGTAGGAATTAAAAATTTAAATTTAAAATAAAGAATTTTTATTTTAAAAGATTTCTAAAAATATCGAGGGATTTTATGTAATTTTTCGATATTTCTAATCATTTTAAAGGGTTTCGAGAGATTTTATGATTTTTAAATGATTTTGTATAATTTTCAAAGATTTCGAAAGTTTTCGTAAAATTTTAAGGGTTTTCAAGAAATATTTCTAATTTATAAAAGATTTTGTAGTATTTTTAAAGATTTCATGGAATTTTATTAAATCTTTAATGATTTTAAGAGATTTTAATAGTTGATAAATTTCAAGTTGTTTCTAGAAATTTTTAGAGATTTTCATGAATTTTAAGGAATTTTGACGATTTTCAAGTAATTTTCACTAAATTCAAAAGCATTTTAGAATTTCTAAATAATTTTGTGGAATTTTAAGGGATTTCATAACATTTAGTGGAATTTTAAAGGAAACCTCGAACCTTTGACTTATGAGAGTTGACCTCTGGAAAAAAATATATTTCATCATTCTGTAGCCTTTTTATTCCTTTATTTTGCTTTTAATTGTTTCTACGCTCATAGGATATTTAATTTCAATTAGAGAAATAAATTAAAATTCTTGTGTGTCTCACTGAGGACCGAGTGTGTATGGATAATAAAACTGTTTATCAGCATGTTTTACTGCAGTTGGCTCTTCCGCTCTCGCGCGCTTTCGTAAATTAGTGCGTCCAGCTTTTAAAAGATGCCCAGTTCGAGTAATTAGTGGCTCGATCGGCCATCAATTTGCGGATGGTCGCCGTGCACCACATTTGCGCCAAATCGTTCCCGCCAGTGCTATATTTTTCAGGTATATCTGCAAATCGAACCACCCAGTGTACCGTAAAAATCTGATTCTTTTCATTAATTATGAAACTAAAAATGTCTCGTTAAACTTGCAATTCGGCAAACGATACTCTCCTCTCCATTTTACTCTATTTCCCTCTATCTATACACAATTAACTTTATCTGTACCGCTTTATTTTTTAAATCAATATTATATTTCGATAAATTTTAAATAAAAAGTAAAATGTTTGTCACTGATAAAAAAGAAATAATTGAATCGATTCATTCGATAAAAGTAGAAAAAGTTTGTCATTCAATTCCAGGCAGAATGGCGGCATGTAATAATTTAGAAAAATGAATTTTCAGGAGTGAAATTTCCATAAAAATTCGATCCTCTTCTTCTCATTGCACAAGATATCCAACGTTAGAGTTGGAAAGACCGAATTGCGGCAGTTTCGAAAGATGATAGTTCGTAGCATCGAATATCGATACGCAAGAGATCACCCTAATTTCAATTCAATCCCTCGCCATTCTTGAGCGAAACTTTTTCCTATTTCACTTTAGAAACCATCATGCACAAAACTCTTTACTTTGTTTTGTAGCCGGGGAACTTTTTTACAACTCCACAATAAAACTAGACTAGAGATGGCGGACTTGTGTTTTAAAATAAGATCACGTTAGGCGCTCCAGGGAAATAGGACCTGAGTGTTTGAAAAATAGATTTTTTAGGTCACCCTATAGCTTCGAAAATCCCGATGCATACAGGATAGGCGCGACGAAACGAGTCACATCGACCGGATGTGATAGTGGTGATATCCGTGGAAAAAGGGCGGATGGGGAAAGATGAAAGGTGAGTTTTAACGTATCGGTCAGTTAGAGAACGACTAAAAAGCAAAAAAGTCCTTAGTATCGATTTTAGATTGGAAGGAATATATACATTGTTAATAATGAACATAGTGATCCAATAATTCTCAATAAGTAATTCTCTGAGCCAAAAATATCGAAAAACTTCTTATAACTTCTAATTATCTTATCATTCCGAATGCCTCCTTGATTCCATCATTTTGTTTCGCTTTTGTTAATTTATTCATGAATTTTATGCAGTTTAGACAAGAATAAAGGAATTTTCTTGTAACATTTTTCTGCTGGATATTATCATAAATTCAAATTCACAGCTGAGATAAAAGCTCAGGGATCTTTAATATTACTTATTCTGCATGGAAAGAGAGCAATCCGAAGAGTTTCGTAGAGTGAGTGCATTTACAAAGTACATAAACTGAAGGAACATGTGATATTGCGATCCATCACTGGAAATACTGGCATACCTTCTATTCTATGCACTAAGAACACCTGCACATAAGGACTCGCTTCAACTACTGCAGTCTTTTTATTCTTTCTCGCCCTGGAAAAACCGATTCAGAAGGCACATTGCGAGATATAAATTTTTAGTGCTAAGAACACTCGAATGCGAAACTGTATCTAAAAATGCAATGCGCGTCTTCAGAGATTAATCGAAAAATAATCAGAGAAAAGCTCTTTAATTTAAATTTATCATTTCTGATGAACAATTATTTATTGAATCAACAACATCAAAGGAAAGCAAGACTTGCCTGTTTATATAAATATTCCCGGAATTCTGAGAGCATTTTGTATGTTTTAAAGTGAATAATTGTCACTTTGAGTAAGCTTGGTGTTTAGCGTGCTGTTGGAAGCGCTGCCAATTGTTCGCTTCCGGTAGAATGAATAACATTTCACAAAGGAATGCGACACATTTAGGTACGGGACTAGCTGATGCCTCCATCAAACATCCACCCACAGAAATGTAACCCTCTGAGGTTCGCCTCACCCCTCCCGCTACCACGAAGCTGAAGGCCCTTTAGTTCAGCTCGTCAGCAATAACGTACTTGTCGTGTCGAGCTTTAACCGCCTTTCACCCTTAAACACCCCGCGCCAACCAACTTCACAAAACGTTCTGTCTCCGTCCTTTCTAATTTTCTCCTAATACCTTCGCACCTATTGAAAGTCACATCGATCAGCTAGCTAGGTGCCAAGCTTCCTCGTATAGTTCAGGATATCAAGAGCAAATACCCTTTTTAAAATGTTCACTGAACCAAACACCATTCACTGATCGATCATATCGCAAAAAGCTAATACTCTTAGACGAAATACTTAAAGGGAGGGAATCAGATGAATGGAATCAGTGGAGTGTGGCATTTTTTATCCGGTAATAAACCTTGTTGATGAAGTGGATAAGAAAATCACTTTTTTGGGATTTAAACAATCTATTCTAAAAAGATGACTGAATCGAAGTTGAAATATCGTAACATCTATTCCGCATTCCTGATTCGTCGTGTAAGTATCGATAGTGATTTTCGATAATCGATACTTGCCGAATCGTAAATTCCGCGTGAATTGAATTTGGTTTCGTTAATAATCATTTTGTCACGAGTCTAAACTCGAAATAGGTACATTGAAAATCTAGGAATTTTAAGGGAATTTTATGGAATTTTTAAAGATTTGATGGGGGATAGTGAGATTTTAAATGTTATCGTAGAATTTTAAAGAATTTCAAGAAATTTCTGGGGATTCTTAGAATTTTTCACGACTTTGATCAGATTTTAATCGGACTTCAAGGTACTTTTATGACTTTTAAAATATGTATTTTGTGGGATTTAAAACTTTATAGGGAATTTTAATGAGGAATTTCAAAAGCTTTTTATGATTTTTAAAAGATTTTGTAGAATTTACAAAGAATTCGAAGGTTTTCGTCAAATTTTAAGAGTTCTCAAAAAGCTGTAAATTTTTAAAGGGTTTTGAAGAAATTTTTCGATTTTTAAAAGATATTGTGGAATTTTTATGGATTTGATGGAGTTTCATGAGATTTCTAATAATTTACTGAAAAGTATTTCCAGAAATTTTTCTGATTTTTAAAAGATTTTGTGAAATTCTAAAGGATTTCATGAAATTTGATCAGATTTCTAATTATTTTAAGTGATTTTAAATGTGAAGGTATTTAAAGAGATTTCTAGGAATTTTTAGAGACTTTCATGAATTTTAACGTGGATTTCAAAACCTCTGTGATTTTGAAAATTTTCGTAGAATTTTAAGAGATTTCAGGATGATTCGTGAAATTTTAAAGGAATTCATGCAATTTTAAGAAATTGTAAAGAATTTTACGGGATTCTAAATATTTTTAAATTATGAGGATTTTTAAGAGTTTTTAAACAATTTAAAAATATTTCGACGAATTCAAGCGAGTTTTAAGGGTTTTCTTAAATTTTCAGAAATTTAAAACGATTTGAAGGAGTTTCAAGGAGTTTGTAGGAATTAAAAATTTTAATTTAAATCAAAAAATTTTTATTTTAAAAGATTTCTAAAAATTGCGAGAGATTTTATGTAATTTTTCGATATTTCTAATCATTTTAAAGGATTTCAAGAGATTGTTATGATTTTTGCTTCCTCATAGAGGAAGCTATGTAGTGGTGACAAAATGCAGTTTTCTAAAAAAAGGTTTTTTTGAACATATTTCAAGGCCAATATATCTAATATGATGATCTGAAAAGATGTCCGGATGTGTGTGTGTGTGTGTGTGTGTGTGTATGTGTGTCACGATCCATCAATTTCTTGAAAACGCGTAGAGATAAATTGATGAAATTCTGCATAGTTATTCCACTATATACCTATTTGAATTTCTTACAAGGGTTTTACAAAATATTTAATTTTAAAAGTTTTATGTACTTTTATAATTTTCGTAAAATTCATTTTTCCCCTATAACTCCTCAAATATTGAAAACTTAAAGCTGATGTAAAGAAAATGAAGATTCTTTGTGTCTAAACGATGTATGTCAATATTAAAAATTATTATTTAAAATTTTTTAAAAATGTTCAAAAATTTCGGAAGTTTTCCTAAAATTTTAAGGGTTTTCAAAAAATACTTCTAATTTATAAAAGATTTTGTAATATTTTCAAAGATTTCATGGAATTTGATTAAATCATTAATGATTTTAAGAGATTTTAATAGTTGAGAAATTTCAAGTCGTTTCTAGAAATTTTTAGAGATTTTCATGAATTTTGATGATTTTCAAGTAATTTTCACTAAATTCAAAAGCATTTTAGAATTTCTAAATAATTTTGTAGAATTTTAAGGGATTTCAGAACAGTTAGTGGAATTTTAAAGGAATTTAATAGATTTTGAATATTGTAAAATTTGATGGCATTTTAAGATATTTCAACGAATTTTATTTGGAAGGTTTTGAATGAAATTTTAAGAGATTTCAAACAGTTTCTAGGGTTTTAAGAAATTAAAAAATTTTTCGTGGAATTTCGAGGATTTTTCATAGATTTTAACGTATCGTAAGGAATTTTGACGATTTTAAAATGATTTTAAGAGAATTTAAGGGATTTTTATTATTTATAAAAGATTTTGTAATATTTTAAGTATTTCATTGAATTTGATGAAATCTTTAATGATTTTAAGAGTTTTTAAGAGTTGAGAAATTTCCAGAGGTTGCTAGAAATTTTGCGAGATTTTCATTGATTTTAACATGGATTTCAAGAGATTAATGATTTTGAATGTTTTTCTGGAATTTGAAGATATTTCTAATACTTGTAATGGATTTTAAAGGATATAAAAGGGATTTGAATTATTATCATTAAATTTAAACAAATCTCAAGAAGTTTCTGAAAATTTTAAAAGATTTTCGCGAATTTTAAGCGATTTCAGAGGTTTTCAAAGGTTTCTTGGAATTTTTAGAGATTTTCATCGCTTGCTGAAACAGCTGTTTTGTAGTTTACAGGTTTACAGGTTTAGTCAGCCTTGATGAACTGTATATATAATATAATTATTACATAATATAATTATGATCCACTTGAGAAAAAGGTAAATCTTGCAATCTTCTCCGAGAAGCGGATTAAGTTTAGCAGATTAAAGTAGGCCAAGTACTCGGCTCTTCTGCATTCCATCTAAAATGAACTTGCATTGCTGCAGATAATAGCATCGTTGCACAAAATCTGGATTATTATTTACGCCAGTCTGCAATAAAGTTCAAGGCGAGTTACATGCATGTAGTTGCCTCTTGATGAACTTTCGAGTTTGAGTTCATGACTCCCTCGTAGAGAGATAAACACGCTCAGCAAGATTTAATGTTCTGAAGTGGATGGTAGACTAAAATAAAACTTCTCTTAATGTACTCCCGCTTGCTTTGAAGGGGACTTGAGTCAAAAGTAGGCCGAATATAATTGAAGTGCGATTCTCCATTTTCTACATAATTACACTTCGTTGGTCGAAATTCGAGACATCATTTCTCGCGAAAAACAGCAGTAAAACTGTAACAGTAAAAGTTATAAAAGTATAATAAAATTAGAAATTGCTTTTAATATACATGGAGAGAAAATACGAAAAATGGTTGTCCAGCTTTTCAAGCTTTTATAAATTTATGCTTAAAGAAGATTTCAAAACTCTGAAAGTAGGAGCATAAAACTTCCGTTAATTTACATTGAAATTTGAATTCATTCCTATTTGAATTTCAGTATAAATATTTGACAGTATAATCCGATTTAAAATGAATTTCAAGAGGAGTAATTTGGAAGTCGGTCCAATTTGAATTCATTATGAAAAGGAAAATACTTTGAATGTCTTTTCATCCTCATGTCGGGTACAATGGGATTTAAATTTTAGTTTTAGTGAGAGAAACTCAGGGAAGAAATAAATGGAACATCTAGTAGATTTTATACTTATATTGCAAACTACGTTGAAATTCAGGACTGCTTTTAATCTCCGCGTGAACCAGGACACGATAAGCAGCCACCTCTCCCCCATCACCCATTCCACCTAGCTGTCTCTCAACCTAGCTTTCGCAGCATGACTTTGAGAAAAGACAAATAAAAGGAAACAAGACATCACAAGCTCAGCTTGGATTAAACAAATTTCAAACTTTATGACAATGTAGACTTATAAAGAAGAATTTAGGGAACATTAATGTTGAAGAAGATGACAAGGACAGAAATTGATATTCACGATATAAAAAGGGGTGGCTCTGCTGAGATCTATTTAAGCTTTTAATTTCCCATTGCGGAAAATGCAAAAATTGATAAAAGGAACAGGAAATTAAGTTAGGTCGTTCTGGAAGATAATAATTCAGAGTGGATTGTCGACGGTACCAATTTATAGTTTGATATTGCTTATCTGATCTGCTAATTGAAACATCAAATTTACAGACGAATGCATATAGAATCTATTCGAACTCGGCCGTAACACATCTCATAATTTAATACTCCTCCATTCATATTCCGCTTGAGATATCCTCTCATGTTTTCAATCAAATTACGTTTTGATAGCTTTAACAAGATAGAAATTCGAATTAGCTCTTTATATACATATAGTTGTAGTAATTTTCATTTTGTAATAATTAATCTATTATTGATGACAAGTAGATTCAAGCGCTCTTCAAAAACTAGAATCCTACAGTGCAATTAACATGCTTTTTAATTACGACAAAATTTCAATTAAATTACATTATAGTATCTTTTTTACTTTTTATATATAATTTAAAGTGTATTTGGAAACAAAATTCCAACTTTTCGAGCTTTTTAACTATTTCCGAAAAACTGTGTCTGGCATGATAATTTCGAAAAATTTTCCTGAAATTTTTCATCACAAACTCGTCATTCTATACGATTCCCATTGAAAACTTTCCAGCCATTCACATAGGCACTCTTCGGGTTTCATCATCCTCGTATTAAACCCGAATCCTGTATAGGGATGAACGACTGAACGTGCCTCGATATACCCTATATATTTACAACCACCCACATACCGTATATACCATACACTATACACTCTTCACATTTCCATCGTTCGGTCTTCCTCTATTATCCGTAAATAAAGGCGGATCTTTCGTAATCCTTTCGATTCTTGGCTTCGATCCTCTCGAGAACACTCGTAAAAACTCAGCCCCTCTCACTTCGACGAAGCCACCCTTTGCTTTTGACAGTGAAATATATTGTCGTCCTTAACGCCTCACGTTATATGAGCCGGCAGGGTCGAGCGAGAGAGTCAGCCGGTCCTCTTCACTAAAAGCAGAAGAAAGACGAGCACGCGGAAACTGCTGTTTCATCTCCGACTTCGCCAACTTGGCAAGACCGCGGTTCTGTTTGCTTCCTAATTACGAAGGAGAGAGGAAAAGGGGTGGAAAACGAGTAAGGAAAAAGGAGAAAGAGTAAGGAGAAAATAGAAGGAGAAAGGACAAAGGAGAAAGAAAAAAGGAGAAGGAGTAAGGAGAAAGAGGAGAGAGCAAGGAGAAAAGGGAAAAAGGGGAGGGTAACAACTTTTAGGGGATGGGGGAGAAAAAATGTTGAAATTACAAACATATGTCGATTCCAAATAAAACATATTTTTATACGTTTCAATCTTCGCAGGGATTATAATAATTTATTTTATATTCCTTTTTTTTCCTATCTTAAAAAAGAGATGTTACCAATACATCGAACACATTGTTGTCGAAAACCTAATTGGTTCACAGAAAAAACAAGGACTGAAAGTGTTTACAGCTGAAATCAGTTTGTAGGCTGAATTTCAGTCTTAAGTCAGTTTTTAGTCTTGTTTTTAGATTTCTTAGTCTTAAGACAAGACTAAAAACTGACTTAAGACTGAAATTCATCCTAACAACTGATTTCAGCTTTCTGTGTTCCTTTAGAAATTGCGCAAATTTGTGTGAATGTATCGAATTTGAAAACTATCTTCAGACTATTTTAGTTGTCAAAACGATTACTTTCTAATAAAAAGATTATGTAAAGATAGAAAATAATTTAAAGTATTGAGTTGAAGTTTCAGACGTCTAGTCTGACGATTTTGTTGCATTTATCGAAATATGTAATTAAAAACAAAGTTTCCACTGTTTTCAAAACCCAAAATTTTTATTTATCTACTAGGAATAGTTTTAGAGAATTGAGAGGAATTTGCAAAAGATTTGAAATAATTTTAAGGGATTTCAAGGAATACTAAGAGATTCTGATTGATTTTACAAGAATTTGAAGGGATTTTTAAAATAGTTGAAAAGAGTTATCGATAGATTTTTCTTTAGAGATTTCAAAAGATATTTCATGAGATTTTAATGAACTTCAAGGAGTTTTTATATATTTTAAACAGTTTGAAGAAATTTCCAAAAGATTTGAAAGTTTTTAAAAAATTTCAAGTAGTGTTAAGGGATTTTAAGGGATTTCATTTGATTTACTCCACATTAGAATAAATTCCTTAAAATTTCTTAAAATCACTTAAAATGTTTTGAAATCTTTTGAAATCCAATGAAATTCCTAACAATCCCTTATTACTAAAATCTCTGGAATCTCTTTTTATCTCTTTTAGTCATCTCTTTTGATAACTCTTTCAATCTGTAATCAAAATCCGTCGGAACCTCTTGAAATTGAAAACTTGAAAATTCTTAAGCTGTTTTGAATTCTTTTAAAAATCTGAAATTCCCTAATATGAAAAATCACTTGAAATTTCTTAATAATGCGGGTAACAACACAGGGTAAATTTCTATACTGGTAAATAAATAAAAATAAAATGATTTGATATTCTTAATAAAAAAAATGCAACAAAAAAAAAGAATAAACATTTTCGTCAGACTGGACGTCTGAAACTTCAACCCAATATTGAAAGTGATAAAAATAATTATTTTGATGTGAAAAGTAAATTATTAGTGAAGCATCAGAATTATGAGATTTTATGGGATTATGAAGTAGTTTTAAGGAATTTGATTATATATTTTGTGAAATTTTAAGTAATTTAAAAGACTTTTAAGAGATTTTTAGGCATTTTATGATATTTCTTTGGATGTTAAAGTATTTAATGAGATTTTAGAAATATATTAAGTGAATTTACGGTGATTCGAGGAATTTTATGAAATTTTAAAGGATTTTACGAAATTGCATGAAATTTTAAACAGTTTTCAGTGATCTGATGATATATCATAGGATATTAAGTTATTTTAACGACTTAAGGGATTTCATAAGACTTCATGTGATTTTAAGTAATTTTATGGGATTTGATGGTATTTTGGGAGATATTAAGTCATTTTAAGGACCTTTATTTCCAGAAATTTTGAAGGATTTCGTGAAATTTAAAGAAATTTCACCCGATTTTTGCAATATTTTAAAGGTATTTTAAGATATTTAATATTATGTAAGTAATATTAAAGAGTTTTAGGGGATTCTGGGGATTTTTCGAGATTTCATTGAATTGTCAGGATTTTTAAGAGGTTTCATAACATTTCATGGAATTCTTAATAATTTTAAGGGATTTTACGATATTTTATGGGATATTTAATAATTTTAAGGACTTTTAAGGAATTCAAAGGATTTTATAAAATTACAGTGAATTTTCAGAAATTTTAAGAGATTTAACTAGATTGCATGAGTTTATGAGTATAATTTTATGGAATATAAAGTGAATTTACGTAAACTAAAGGAATTTCACAAAATTTGGAAGGATAATAAAGGCATTTTAAGGAATTTCAAGAATGAAAAATGAAAAATTATTTTTTCTACTTCCTCGTTATTTTAAAACATACCTGCATTTTTATTTTTTGTAGTAAGGAGAATTCTAAATATATTTGTTAAAATTACGTAAAATAGATAAGGACGGGACCAAACAAAGTTGTTATGACTTGTTACATGGGGCTGGGAGGGGCAAAAAACAGGGGGAAAAAGTTTTACGTAATTTATGGATGGCCTCTAAGAAAGAGGAAAGAGTAAGCAGAAAGAGGAGTGAGTAAGAGAACAGGGACAGAAAGGGGTTGAGAGGAGAGGAGGGGGTGGAAGTGATGGAGAAACTAGAGGGGGAGAGGAGCGGACTCAGCTTCACGGTGGCTCGGAAAATTAAGATTCCAACGTGAAACCGGGTTGTGTGCTTTGCAATTTTCTGGTTAACCTGACTTTAGCCCCCAAGCCCCTGCCAAGTAAAGTAAGAAAGTCGTCATTCCAAGAGATTCCTCGGGAGTCGAAACTCCAGACTCAAATTCAGAAAGTTGGAAAAACATGCATTCATAAAATAATAAATAAAATACCTATTTTATATTATATACATCATCTTTGAAATTTAGCACGGACATGAACTATTGAAAGTTTCTGAGTGTCGGCAAGTGTCGGTAACAGAAATCTGTAGGTAAAAGCAAACAAAGAGAAAAAGGAATGAACTTTTCGTGTTACTGGAGTTGCTATTACTTGTCTGAATCTAGTTCCAGATTGAAAGGATGGATGATAGTCGAGTTTGTTTTTGATCGATGTCACATTTCAATGCGAGATACGCTTTCTGACTGAGAAACGAACAATAAATTATTGTGAATGTCGGACCCGAGCAGAAGCAATATCCATGATGAAACGTAGTGCTATTTTTCTGACTTGGGAAAATATTTATAAGAGATGGTCTCGCTGTCACTTAGATATGCTTTTCCTGCAAATGTGATTTATAAATAACTTCTTTTGATATGTCGCAGTCAGATCTACGTGTGTAGATTTCTGTGTGCATAAGACTGAATATTACAAACAGCGGAATATTACATACGATGCAATTTTAACAGGATGTACTGCGAAGCTTCAGGGGTCGCCTTTTATATTGAATTAGGGACTTCCTAAATTAGAGTTGGGATCCAGACCAGACTTTATTGCTGTGAAATATGTTCATAATCATTTCTGCTGATATAGTTAGGATTAAATAGGATATTAATAGGATCTAAGGAAAATAGATTGAGTTTTCTAAAATATGGATAATAATCTTTAACTTCTATTGTTTTCAGAAGCTTATGTGAATCTTGGAGCAGCTTTAGGATCGGTTGGTCGTGGAACGGAAGCAGCTGCGGTTTTGCGCGCTGGCGCGTCTTTAGATGGATCCGGTCTGAAGGACAGAAGGGCTCACGAAGCTGCCAGAGTACAGGCATTGTTGCAACTTGGAGCCCTCTATGCGGATCAAGGAAGATTAGAGAGGGCCTTATCTGCATACAGAGAAGCGTTACGTGCACTTCCGGATCATTATCCACCTCAGGTGAATGAAAGATTAGCATTATTATCATTTTACATTATTCAAATATAAAAATAACAAGCCTCTAATCTGAAAGCTTGTTTCAAACCTTGTTTGAATTCTGAAAATATAACATATTTTGTAATATATATAGTTTAAAGAAATTCAGAAGCTATTAACTCATGAAAAACCTGAACCCTTTTAAAATTTCTGAATATTTTAAAGGCCGTGGCTAGACATGCCGAAATTCGCTGGGATTTGCTTATTCAGTTATTCTATTTTAGTTTCGATTTTATGAATATTGAAATATTCCAGACTCTTTCCTAATTGGAAAATATCAGAGCAGGTCATACGATGTTTCTTTAAATATTTAAATATATAAACGCGCTTGCGTTGTGGAGATTATTCTAATTTATTTAAAGACTTGTAAAATTAATAAATAATCTAAGAATTATTTCGAGGCATCCTCTTTAATGAAAATAATTCTGAAATTTGAGAATAAACAGTTAATTAGATTTATTCTAAGGTTTCTGACAGCATTTCCTGACAAGGCTTTATTATTTTCGCCGTTCTTATAATTATGATGATTGAGTTCACGTGAACTAAATTGGAACTGCTGAAGAAAGCTTTGAATTAGCGTTGATTTAACATCAGCGTTTCTTAATGAACTAGACAAATTGAATAAATTACCAAATACACGAGCCACGAGAATTTCACAGCATTTCGCATTCGGAGAAATAAGGAAGCTCGTTAGGGTAGCTCACGGAAATGAAAGCTCTATTTTTCGAACTTGATATGAATTTCTGTATCTTTTCCAAAATGCCTGATTTCCCTTTCAACGAATAAAAGTAATGATGCGAATTATAATTAGAATCCATACAAGATTTGAAAACAACTTTATTATATAGTATTTTCCATCTTTCCACTTTTCCAAACTGAAAAATAAAACTTAATCGTAATTCGCTGATAAATAAATATAAGAACGTTGATATTTTAATCGACCTGTGAATGTAGAGAAAGCGAAACGTAAAAAGTTATCTAATAAACCTCCAGGTACTTTTTAAACTCAAACTCAATCCTTAAAACTCAATTCTACATAATTTTTCGTCTTCTGTAAACCGTAGCATTGTGTGAATAAAATTAATCTAGGACCCAAGCATCTCTCTTACTGTCGCTTGTGGGATATGGCTCCGCTCCAGAAATGCCACGAGTGTCTGATATTAAAATCAAACTTTATTATCGTCTTGAAACGAATCACCCAACCGTTATGAAAGCAATAAAATTTAAAATGCTCGCGAATATAACGTTGGCTGTAAATCTAACAGAAACTTGCATCTTGCGTGTAATTTCAATAGAAAACGAGTTCTTTTCTGTTACTATGATTGCAAGAGATTCAAATGCGAAATCTGTAGCAAAATTTCGACTTTCCTATTTTTACTTCAAATTTAGAGCTCATCAATAAAATAGGAATCATTTTATTATCCCATAATCGGAGTAATACTGAACTCATATAATATTAAAATAATTTGAGTTTAATTTCCAGATTTCCATTCCAAATTCTTATAAAGAAATCAAATCTCTTTTATTACTATCAATTACCCTCTTTGTCTCTCAATAAGCTTAAATAGATTCCATCGTATTTTATTAATCGACTCTATTATCTTGAGGGGTCAATCGATAGCCCGAATAAAAAATGTATCAACGACCTTGAATCTCCGATTACACACCGCCCTAGTCTGGTGTAAGTCATTCTGAGAATTGAAGCGATCGTCCCAGATTTTTCTGCAGGTGTCCCGTTTCCAAGTTGCAACAGTCGGCAGACCATAGATCGATTCTCACGGGTCGATTTCTTGCCTATTTTTAAGCATTGAAGCAGTCGCTGGTGGCGGATAAGAAAATTGGAGGATGGTCTCTGTGAGCAGAGTGTGGGTGGAGTAGACGCTTTTTCCATTTTTCTCGAACCAAGTTTGCGACGAGCACCCGACTACAACGCGTACATAACTGCTGTATAAGGTTTCGAGAGCGCGCGTTCCATTGGAAGGGAAAAGTTTGCATTTTTACGAGGTTTTCCCTCTTTTCGTCGTCGTGCTCTGCTCGTTTTCCTACGTCGGCCGACCCGCTCGAATTCCTGTGTGACAATTTATACGAAAAGTGTTTTCCCGCCCCCTAAAATTCACCCCCACCTCTTCATCCACGATCAATCCTCTTCTGACTACCTCTCTTAGCTCCTTATACCTTTTTCTATATTTCTTGGTTTCTTTATTTCTGTTATATTTCTTATACCTGGTTTTCTCCCCTTTTCTTCTTTTAGTTTCACTGCTAGCATTTTTTGCGTCCCTAAGCATTTTATATTTCCATCTTGTTAGATATGAATATCGAATGTACACTCGACTCATTGTCAGCATATGTAAAACTTGTATAAGGGGATTATCTTTCTGCACCTCCGTTTTCAAAGATTTTTCCCCAACAGATTTTCTAAAATACATTTTTCAACCTTATTTTCCACTTTCTTTTTAACCCTTTTTAAATCTCCTTTTTGCTAACTTCACTTTCAGGCTGCGATTTCAATTCAATTCGCTTGCCTTTTTTTGAAAAAAAAATGTTCCTACCCTTTTTTATTCGTACCCTATAATCTTCTTTTTCCACCCCTTTTTCAATGGGCTGGGTATAATTATTTGAGAAAATTTAATTTCATTAAACTTTTCATTTATTCATCAGTAAATTAAATGTATTTTATACTTCTTTTCTATTACGAAAAGGTGGTTCGGAAATGGTAGTTTTGAGGGGTGAAAAAGTGGACTGTAAAAGGGATCTGAAAAGGTACGAGGAGAAGGAAAAAGTTAGGACTCTAGTAACATTATTTAAATTCGATTATTTTCTCCTAAATTATTATCAGACTCTTATTGCTTTTCTTCAGAGCCAATTTCGTCTTCGCAAAACCATACTATGCACGTTTCAACATAAAATCTAACACAAATTTTAAAGTTCTACTAGAAATACCATCAAATTTGAATTTTCCGAACGATTTCAAGTGAGATGGATTTCAATGTAGTAAAACTGCATCGTATCTGAAACTGCAACCAAGTTGAGAAAACATCAAAGGCTCTAAGTGGTAAAATCTAAATTTTACTGAGGAAGCAGAAAACGTTATATCGTTTAAGAAATTCTCTTTTTCGGGTTCTTTCAAATTGAAATATATTGTAGAAGATTTACGGAATTGTACGTGAGTCACAAACAATTGATTTAAAATCGAATATCTACCTTTTCAACATTTATTTATTACACAAAAATCCATTATATTCTATAAGAATATCAAAAATATTATTTTAAGATTCGAATTCTTTCCTTTCTTTGAATGTGAAGAAATATATATATATGTTTTTTTTAAACAAAGAAAGAAAAATTGGAAAAACTAATTTTTAAAAATCCACCAATTAAAAAGACATAAAACTAAAGAAACCTACTTTTACCAAGACTCATTCAAAAGCCCCGATAGATCCTTCAAAGTATTCGTGCGGGTCTGTTTTCTAATTAAATATTCAATCAAGGAAGGAACCATCCTTCATTAAAATCACACTGAAACTCAAACGAATTCTTGATTTAATTCTCTCAGCCTTCGCTCGATTGACTTTGCGAGATTGAGTTTCAATTTCCTGCGGCAGTCTTTCGATATGCTGTGCGGATTTTTCACGTCAAGTCTAAACTTGGATAATCCTAGCCGGAAGGGCACTAATAGGTAGAGTTGTTCTGGCAGTGGGTCGGAAAGTTGTACGAATCTCATCGAGGTAGATTTACAGCCAGGTCACGTCGCGAATAAATCTTAACCTACGCGCCCGATAATGCCCGGCTGATCGTATTAAAACCGTCGCACCTCCATGGAAGTTGGTAGGGGCACGACAATGTCGACAACGTTTTCTGGATGGCAACGACAACGACAGCGACAACGAGAACTTGGAATCGTAACTTTAAATTGGCTATCGAACGCTACATAGCTTCTTCATCGTGGTCTAGGTACAGGGTATCGAGGAAAATGACCCCCGAGTGCTATCCTTTCTCCACGAGTTATTACCTCTTCGGAGACTCGGAGAATTTCGCAAACTTCCGTTGCATTGTTGTAACGAGCTATAATATCTGCTCGAACTTTACCCGCTCAGCCACCGAACTATCGAATGTTAAGTTTTCGATCTTACATCCGGTTCTGACCTCCTCAATATCTCTCGCGAACATCCTTTCTCATTAGCTCAGTGAAAATCCAATTTCCTCAACTTTGTTTCATCTGAAACTCGGACTTTTTCTTGCATTCTTACTGAATCCGAGGACTGCACGATATCTGCGTTGAAAAAACTGATTTCAATGGGTTTTTTTTAAGGAACAATGAATGTGAAACTTTGAAATCGATATCTCGTTGTTTTTGAAATATGGATTTTTTTATATACAAATTATACGGTTTTTTTGTTCAGAAAAGCGAATCTGAACGATGAAAATAGCGTCAGCGTCAGTAGTACATGTCAGTGTATTATCAGCCACAAGGGATACAGATACAGTAGAAAATATTCACTTTTAGTCAGTCAGTGTCTTGAAAATTCAAGGTTTCTTTATTATCTATTATATATTATTATCCTGAACATATAGAAATTAAAAAAAAAAAACAAAAAAAGGATTAGGAGTGATAATCAGTAGTATAAGTCAATGTGTGGTAATCCAATAGATGAAAGTAGTAAAGGTATATGTTTAGCCAGACAATATTATAATAATTAGGGGTAATATTACAGAAGGAAGTGCGTTCAGTAGTATTATTCAATGTATCATCAGCCAGGGAGAGTGGTTAGTAGTGTAAGTCAATGTGTGGTCAGTCACAGAGATGCAGTAATAAATATCCACGTTTAATCAGACAACTATGAAAATTGTGGGTGTTAGGGAATAAAAAAGTCTTTTAACACTTTTGTGTTGAGATATCTCGTAAAACTGACATAATGGAGCAATTTGAGAAACAGATTTGTTCTTAGCACGCTACGAACCTTCGACTTCACTTATAGAGGTCTGTAGGTCCGAACAGAAGTTTCCATTTGTCGGTTTGTGTTATAGTAAAAGCAATCACAGTTGATGATCTTAATTCCAATGCTTCCTGCCTCGACTTCTCCCAATTAGATCTGCTCAAGTTTAAACGCTTTCGAATTACATGTGTCAAATTTCAATCGATTTCAAATTGCATTTATCTAAGTTTGATTGCTTCCCAACTCGAAACTTTAGAATATAGAGATAATTCGTGTTGAATATCATCAAATATGAAATATTCTCGAGCTTGCAAGAAAATACAAGTCATCAAAATTGGTCAATCATTTTATGAAAAGCTTTCTAAAAATATTGAATTTAAGATATTGAAGTTTTAGTTCTTTCATTTAAGAATTTTTAATCCCGTATGGATCTAAATTCACTTTTATGTCAGAGCTATTTTATGAGAGAGTAAAAATTTTATTTTTATAGCCCGGAAGTTTATATAGGAAAAGTGTAATGAACAGAGAGATCAAGAGTGAAGTTTTGGAGAGTGCAAAGACCTTTAGTACTCGTCGATGATTTTGGAAACTTGGAAGATTAGGTGAACTTTCTCAGATTCCACGAAGTCCAAGAAATTCCGGGAAATCCGAACGATTTTAGGTAACCGACCCGGCTATTATACGCAAGCCAACCCGATCTAAAAGTTTCGTCTGCTTGCAAACTGTTACTTCCAACACGACTATAACTGCGGTACTAAAGCCACCTTCATCTTTCTCTCTTATCCACTACCCAGACCATTCTCCAAGTTAGTCTTCCAAAAGACATGTGTAGGCCGTATGCTGCTATTTAGGGTCGAAAAATAACTTCTTTCAATTTTTAAGTTTTTATCGGCCATAAAATACAACCCCTGACACACTACTTCTCATTTCAAACAGGCCAAGTTCCTGTAAATCGAATGGAGACCCTCATTTTTTATCTCAATTCTCATGGAAACGAAATTTTTACATTTATAACATAAGATTATTTCAAATTGAAAACATTTCCACCTCCCTTTACCAAGATACTTTTCCCATCCCTTTTCCCCCTTTTCCCCCTTTTCCAGCTCCATTTTCCCAATACCTTTTCTCACCCTCTTTTCTTATTCAGTAACTTATTTATTCTTCAAGTAAATTAATTGAATATAACTACCTTAGTCATCAAATTACCTTTAGAAATTAATAATAATAGTATCTCGTAACCTTTTTTTAATTTCACCGTTAAAATAAAAGGACTGTCCTTTTTATTCTTTTCATGATCTGTCGTGTCAACTCACGCGAGGTTAAAGAGAAAGACGTGACGCCTTTTCTGAACGGCACTACTTACCACCGATTGTTCCCGTTTAATTAGCCCTCACCTTCCCCCCTCCATTTTTTCATGCCAACACCAGTTGGCCAGACGCCAAAGACAAAAAGAGCTAGATCATAATAGTTTGTTCTCCTTCAATAAAAACATGGCGCGTCGACGATTTTTAATTACGCGACGCGACGTTGCGCTTGCTCAGGAGTGAAAAATAGACGGTAATATAAGGGGATAATATAGAACGCATATAATAGCACATTCTACTGCAAATTACGAATAACCATAAGTTTATGGTAATACTGCACTCAACCCTTTGCCTTTGGATTTGTTAAGACTTTAAGGATAATAAAAGCTCACTGATGTTTTACGACATCAAATTAATTCTGAAACGCTTCTCATAGTTTTGCATTGTATCTATACTGAGGATTGTACCTATCCTAAGAGCTGATATGAATCATTTAGGGACTTATGACTTCCTTTGATGAAGTTCATTTATTTGCAGATCGTAATCCACTCTTTATGAATCTATTCTCTGTTAACTTATTACTTTACTTAAAGTTTCTTTATTATCTATTATATATTATTCTCCTCTGAACTTATAGAATTTCTTTAAAAAAGAACTTAAAAAAAGGATTAGGAGTGATAATCAGTAGTATAAGTCAACGTGTGGTAATCCAATAAAAAAGAGTAGTAAAAGTCTATATTTATCCAGACATAATTCAGATAATTAGGGATAATATTATAGAAGATAATGCGTCCAGAGTGAATTATTATTATTATTCATTTTACAACTTTTTTTTAACTTTCTTTCAATCTTTTTTAATTTCAATGAAATCTAATCTTTCTTTACTCTGAAAAAATGTATTTGGGAAACAATTATGTTTGAAATTCTGTGCTCCTACAAAAGGTGTGTAAGTTTTGGAATTATTATTATACTCCTTTGTTGCAAACAAAATGAAAATTCAGCAATTAAAGTGCTTCACATTTCTCTACCTTTTCGTGTTATAAATGTCAGAGGTGGAATTAAAAACACCACTCTAAACTTTTGAAGCTGAGGTCTTGAAATGAATTTACGTAATTGTCACCTTTGACGAGTTTTACTTCATTTCTTTGTAACCAACTTTTGTATTAATTCTCAAGAATATTTCTGTCTAGAGGTAACGAAATGAAAACCTTGCTTTGACAACGACTATGCATTTTCAAAAGGAATCTTTTTTTTGAAATGCAAATCTTGAACTTCAAAGAACTGACACACTTAGTGTGGAAAAATTTCTTAAACCTTGCTTTCGAAACCCCTTTTTCACCCCTTTTTTCAACTCCCTTCTACAAAACTCTTTTCAAAGAAACTTTTACAATAAGTTTTTTATAAATTTATCAACCACGTTTAAAAGGAAATGTCTTACAAATCTAAAATCATATTTTTCAGTATTTCCCTACCAAACTCATAATCTCTCTTAATTATTCTTGATCTCTTTTTCGAGGATTCTATCCAGGAGTCGTTTATTTTCAAATTAAGATTTATTCACCGGGTTTCATTTCGTGTATCTAACTTGGAGCGAACAATTTCTCGCTACGTCAGCAAGTTTTTTCTGGCCTTTTTTTTTATGATAGCTCGACAACCTCAAGAGAGACATATCCCGAGGGCTCATATTTCCGCGATTTACTCCGCACGTACTATTCTCCTTCTATGTAGATACCTATATGTTTTCGCAGCTCCTGCCCCGGGCAGTGACCATCGCGATAAAACATCGGAAACTGGCGAAACTCGGGTCTAATCTTGGCGGCGATGTTTTACCCCAACCAGCAACGTTCTCGATTCGACGGAGCGCCTCGTAAACTCACGAAAGATATCGCCGTGGCGATTAGACCCTCGTCGCGAGAACACAATTTTCCTGCTCTTCCATCGAACATTGGAGACATCTCGTTACTCTCCTGCAAACAAAGGAAAAAAAGGGAGAAGAGCAGGCAATTACGATAACGGAGAATGAAACCTTAGGAACGTGTGGTTCATCTGTCTCCAACTCGAAAGGACAAAATGAACGATACCGAGTTTCCAGTACGAGTTCGATCACTGTATTGCGATCTATTATCGATTTTTAGACTTTTTAGATCAGGCGAATTTGATCCCAGGCGAGTTGAGGACTCGGAAAATGAAGAAAAAGGAGGGAAAGAAGGAAATGGACGAAAGATAGATGAACGGAAGATATGTCTTTTATTAACCCTTCGAGGTCGGAGTGTTCTTATCTTTCGAAAAATAGATCGGATTTGTTTCCATCTTTTCCTCCCTCTACCCATTTTCCTCAGTTTTCAGGAATTCGACGAAAAAAGTGATAACAGACGATAGATGAAAAGAAGAGAAATATCTTTATAGATCTTTGAGGTCAAAGTTCTTTTATTTTTTGAATACTGGATCTGATTTCCTTCCAGTTACATACCTTTTCCTCCACCTATTAAATTTCCCTCACTTTTCACAGAGTGGTTTTCCGAAAGAGCAGAATAATGTGGAATGAATAATAACTTTTAAAGTTATGTTCACAGAAATTGTAGAGTAGAGTGTGTTATAAATTAATCGAGTAATTTTTAACTGTGCTTTAATTACTCCAAATTCTGAAGCAGATAACGTTTTTCCCTCTTTCATTTAGATTTAAATCTAATAAACTCTACATTTGAAAAAAATTTTGAATTTTAATGGCATTGCTGTGAATTGAAGTGGAACCACTTTTAGCCAGTTCGGATAAAAAGCAGAATAAAAGGACAACAAAGAAATGTCGGTGAATTTAATCTCCGCAAGGACGGATTTTCTTTCCTGACCTGAATTTATATTCTTATCCAATTACAAATTCATCATTTCAATGAATTATAATGTTTCGAACAATTTTTAATATATTCACCCTTTTTTGTCATTGGACTGAAGTGTCAGACGTCTCTTCGGAGGATTTTTTGTCTTTGATTTGCCGAATTTGAAAATAATCTTCAGATTATTTTCGATGTTGTGATTTTCATAAATTTTCAGGGATTTTATCAGCTACTGTGGTTTTATTGATTCTAAGGAAATTTATAACAATTTGGTGAGATTTCACTTGAATTTTAAAGTATTTAACTAGATTTCATCGGATTTTAAGTAATTTTAAAGGATATCAAGGGATTTTACGATATTTTATTGGATTTTCAATTATGTGAAGGGATATCATGGGATTTTCAATAATTTTACAGAATTTGACGATATTTTATGGGAATTAAGTAATTTTAAGGACTTTCAAGGAATTCAAGGGATTTTACAAAAATTCAGTGGATTTTTAGAAATTTTAAGAGGGTTAATCAGACTTCATGAAACTTTGAGTAATTTTAAGGAATACCAATTGATTTTGCGAAATTTTGAGGAATTTCATAAGATTTCAAAGGATTTTTAGTAATATTAAGCGATTTAATCAGAATTTGACGATATTTTAAGGGAATTAAGTAATTTTAAGGGATATAAAATAATTTTACAAAATTCCATTGGATTGTCAGGAATTTTAAGGGAATTTTAAGTAATTTCAAGAGATTTCAAGGGATATTGAGTAATTTAAAAAGATTTTATGAAAATAGCAGGAATTTTATGAAATTTATTGAAGAATGTTTAAAGGATTTAAGATATTTTATCGAATATTAAGTAATTTTAAGGATTTTGAAGGAGTTCAGGAGATTTTATGAAATTTCATGGAATTTTAAGTAATTTTAAGAGATATAATGAGATTTTATAGGATATTAAGTAAATTTAAGGATTCTGAAGGATATTAAAGGGAATTTTAAGTAATTTAAAGGGATTTCAAGGGATATTGATTAATTTAAAAAGATTCTACGAAAATGAAAGGAATTTTATAAAACTTATAGAGTTTCCTGAAATTATCAAGCTATTACAAGTTCTTAAAATTCAAAGATTATAAAAATTCTAATTTATTCTGCATACTTCTGATTTTAAAATCCTTCAATTTGAAATTGTGTAGAATCCTATGTTTTGTTAAAAAATTGTTTTTTGTAACAGGTTTTCAGTCTCAAGTGATGTTTTAATTTTAATTTATAAAATTTTGTTCTTTTTTTCTTTATAAAGAAAAAAAGAACAAAATTTTCGAGTTTACTCTAAAATGGCATCAGTAAATTAAAAAAAAAGGTTTCTGTACCTTGGTTTCTATTTTCTGGACATTATAAACAAGAAAATGAAATCAAAAAAATTCGTCAGAAAAGACGTCTGAAAATTCAGTCTAATTTTTTGTCACCTTAAATAAGTTAAAAGATAAAATTTCTGTTCCAAACCACATTAATGAGCAATAAACTCACTGAACTAGAAAATGACAAATTAAAATCCACAAAATTGATTTTACACAAGGTCTGATACTCTCTTCAATGTCCTGAATTTAGATCGCTATCTAATTCCAATCCACTTTGCTAAAGGTGCAATCGTACACGAGTAATTATTTGAATAAACTTTTGGCTCTCTTTTCAAATTGAATTGCGTCAACACTGAACCAAAATCGAAGTCGCCTATAATACTCTATACGGTATGTAGTGTCCACTTCAGTACACAAAATGGGAAAAACCTCTCCGATATCTGGTTTCAGATCCTTTGAGATTTATACAAAAGGGATTCTTGATTTCATTCAAGATACAGGTCCATTTACGAGATTGCTTCTGAATATGTCCCATGAACACGAATCTTCCTCTGCATTCCATGCACACTCGAAAATACGTCCTGTGGTAACTGTACGAGTATCCAGGTTCATCCGCATACACGTAGATGGCTTAAAGTGGAAGATAATTGGAGAACCGTGCGGCACTCTCGGACAGGCGATCGTTTCCCTCTGTTCCGTGGTCACTGTCCTCTCAACTCTCGAGTTTCTGAGGAAGGGGTGAAAGGGGTGCAAAAGGGCTGGATGGGAAACAGAAGGAGGTTCGAGAACCTATCGATCCTGTGCCACTGGCTCCGTTGGTTGCCAGCGAGCTTATACTCTGGCGACTTATTGCAACGACTAGTTGCCGAGTCGTGTAACACTCTCGAAAACTAGTTCGAGTGAATAATGGCCCGGAACAATGCGAAACCTCTGGAATCGCGAGCCTAAGCTCCGTGAAAAGCCGTCTTTGATAGTTTCCAGATTCCTCCTCTAGACTTCTTTCCCTCACTTCCATCCAGAATCAAGATCCACACAATGCCTGGGGCAGTGACTCTTGAATTAAGAGCGAGTTGATGGAGCCACTTGAAAATTTTCAATTATTTGGTATTGGGATCAGATTTGCTCTTCGAAGAACTTGCAGAAGTTAGTGATGCATATCGATTCGAAAAATATCTCGTGATCGATCGCAGAGTGTCTACTACCGGGAAAAACCTTGAAAACCGGGAATACACCTGGAATTTTGTATACCGGGAAAAAACCGGGAATACGTCTAGAATTTTTTTCAAGAACCTACTTTTATAAACTATTTTTGTTTTCTGTCAGAGCAAATAATGTCTACCAAAGAAATACATTAATATACTTCAGTTATTGCATCATGTTTTATAATTTGATTGAGTAAATACTTGCAGTATTACACATATAACTTTTATAATTTATTTAACAAATTTTAGAAACTATCCAAAGATTTCGAAGGATTATAAATAATTTCCAGGTATTCTCTGAGATTCTCTAGGTTTTTAATGATTTTAAGACATTTTCAATAATTATAAAGGATTTTAAGAGATTTTAAGGAAGATTAGGGAATTCAAAGAATTTTTAAGGAATTGTAAAAATTTTAAGAAATTTTTATTTTTCGAAGTGATTTTAAGGGATTTTAATGTTCCTCATGGAATCTTAAATGTTTTCCTGAGATTTTTTTATGAATTTTTAAAGATTTTCTGGAATTTTGAAAAGTTTTCGAAAATTTTAAAAGATTTTTTACGTATTTCAAGGGATTTTAAAGTTTTTTCGTAGAGTTATAAAGGATTTTATAAAACTTGTAAGAAAGTTAAGAAATTTTTATTATTTTAAAGAATGTAAATGTTTCTCATGGAATTTTAACCGATTTCACAAAATTTTTATGATTTATAAAAGATTTTATAGAATTTTAGGGGCAAAGTTTTCAAAAATTGTGAAATATTTTTACGTATTTTAAGGGATTTTAAAGTTTTTCGTGAAATTTTAAAAATGTTTATAAAAATTGCATCTAATTTTGACATTTTAAAAATTATTTTAAGGAATTTTAAGTCCTCATAGAATTTAAATAATTTCAAGTCATTTTTACATTCTCATCAGAGAGTGTATTATTGATTTTTAAAAGATTTTGTGAGATCTTTTATTTAAAGAGTTTTTCTTTAGAGATTTTAATGTACATTAGGGAATTTTACAGAATGTCACTAGATTTTTATGATTTGTAAAGTATTTTGCATAATAATTGTAAAGGATTTCATGGAATTTTAAGATATTTAAAGATTTTTTCAGGAGTTTCAAGAAATTTTAATGAACTTTAAGAGATTTCAAAAGTTATTGTAAATTTGATAGATTTTTACGAATATTAAATGTTGGATTTGTTGATTTAATATGTTAATTTCATATATTCTAAAAAGATGATTGAGTTGAAGTCGAAATATCGTAACGCCTATTCCGTACTTCTGATTCGTCCTCTAACTATCGATAGTGATTTTCAACAATCGATACTTGCCGAACTGCAAAATCGGCGTAAATTCAATGTTATCGTAGAATTTTATTGAGAAATTTCAAAAGCTTTTTATGATTTTTAAAATATTTTGTATATAATATTTTGTTTTAAGTATTTCATGGAATTTGATGATATCTTTAATGATTTTAAGAGATTTTAAGGTTTAATTGAGAAATTTTCAGAGTTTGCTAGAAATTTTTAGAGATTTTCATTAATCTTAACATGTATTTTAAGAGATTAATGATTTTATAGGTTTTTGTATGCATTTTTCATGATTTTTACGAAATTCAAGAGATTTTTAGGATATTAAAACGATTTTGTAGAATTATATGGGATTTTAGAATATTTCGTGAAATTTTAAGGGATTTTTAAAAGCTTTGTAAGAGTTTTATGAGGTTTTAAGGAATTTTATCAGATTTCTAATAATTTGAAGTGATTTCGAGAGATTTTTCTGATATTTTAATGATTTTGTGAGAATTTTAAAGGATTTCATGGAATTTTATAAGATTTCTATGTAATATTTTTAAGGGATATAAAATATATAAAGAGATTTTAAAGTTTGTCATGGAATTTCAAAAGGTTTTTAGGAATTTTTAGAGATTTTCACAAAGTTTAACATAGGTTTTAAGAGATTAGAGAAATAAAATATAATAAATTATATAATGTAGCATTAAAGTGTGTTTTTACTTTCCTGGAAAATCAGGGATTTAGCCTTGAAAAACCGGGAAATCGCCTGGAATTTGAATCGGTTGAATCAGTAGACGCCCTGGATCAAAATCAAGCGAAATCATTCAAACTGCTTTAAAAGAGTTTTGTAAAAGCTTGGAACAACTTCTTTATTTAAATAAGATTTTCTTAAAGTAAATAACATCTCGCCAACAGTTCAGCAGGTAAATTAAGTTAGAGATTTTTCTAATTTCACATCCCTTTCACTGATAATGGCTGCCGAAATCACGCTCAGCGTCAGAAATCATGTGAAAAAAAGAAGTTCAAGAGCATCGAAAAGAAATTCTCATCTCGTCACCGGACAAGTTTAGTAACGAACAAGTTCGTACAGGAACAGTAACCTGAAAGTTTTACCATTCTGTTGAGCATGACAGAGAAGCGAAGTCGCGAAGCAAAAAAAGCGAATGAGACTCTTGAAGATGTGGAAGGTTTGGGGGGGCGGATGAAGCGTGGACGACGGAAAGGAAAAAAGAATAAAGGGGGAGGAGGTACGGAAAAACGAATCCACCGGATGAGAGAGAATAGAAAGGAATAGAAAACGCATTTATTCAGTAGAGGTTTTGCTATGCCATAGGATTCTGGGTTTGGTGATGGATAAGGGAAAGAGGAGAGAGGAGAGAGGGATGGGTATGATGTCGATGAGAAGTGTCTGTGAAGAGGCTCGAAAGCATGCAGATTCTCCAAATGCGCAGTAGATTCGCGCAGTGCAGTGGAATACTTTGCAAAAGTTGGGAGAACGTAGTTTGCATACGCATTAGTGGTAAAGAACCGTGAATTTAGAAAGGAGAGATACGTTTCTAGTATAAGAGTCCTGGTTTCCTAAGACCTTGAAATTACATTAAAAAATCCTATAGACTGGATCTCGTTTATAAAAGTTGCTGCTCGAGAAAAGAGAGTAAGATGCAGTTAACTTGATAAATTGAATAGGACAGTATTACTTTATATCTGCATCTATTTACTCTGGCAGAGTAGATAAATTTGTATTCATTTATCGAGTTAAATAAAGTTTTCTCAGACAGTACAATAAAATTGTTGTATTAAATTTTAAATTTCTTAGATTGAAAATGAATATAGAATATTAAATGAAATATTTCTCGGGACGAAAACCAGAGCGGAGTTATTCGAAAACTGGATTATAAATTTTAGATGTGGTAAGGTTCACTTATTTACGAAAATTGTATCAATTCATGGTGTCCGCTTTTAATACGGAAATCATTTTGAAATCGAATTATTAAAGAAAACAATGCAGGAAGCTTTATAAATAAATGATTAATCAGTCAATTATTCGAAAAGGGAATAAGAACTAGTTTATCTTTTGTTTCCTTTTACGATTGTTCTTCTTGTGATTTTTCGATTCCCATCCTAGAGAGTATTCTCAGCTGAATAGTCTGCCTTTGACGTCCGTGGAAAAGCGGAAAGGACAAAAACTCGCGAAAAAAACTTTATCCATCGAGAACAGAAGTAGTTTTCTTCGAAGTACAACAGCTCGACATAATGGGGTCATTAGGCCTGACCTAGTAATTTTAGGACGATTCTAGAAGATCTCCAGAGACGAGGTGGAAAAGTTTTTTTTTTGGTTTCGAGTGGAGACAGGATTGTATAAAGTTAATTGTAGATTAGTCTTTTTGAAAAAAGGAAAATTTCCTCCATAACTTTTATCTCTGAATAATTATTGGGATTTATCTAAAATTCCTAAAATTATGAAACAATAATTTATAAGCGAGTTTATAAATTTTAAGTAGCAGTTATAGTATCAATTTTCTGAAACTATTTATTAGTTATATCGTGCTATTTTGCATCGCGAAATTATCCAACTTCCATTCCGGGAGGTATTTCTCTGCTTTAGTTTCCGGTTATGAGTCCAAATTGCGATCGGCACGAGATCGTTTGCGAGAAGCGTTTCACTACAATGTAATTGTGGGATACCGCCAAATTTTCAGACTCTGGAACAAGCGAGGACTCAGTAAAGGGCAATTGAAATGCGAGCGACGAGGGGTGGGAGATTTGCTTTTTCTCCCGAAATCTCTCTCTCCCTCTCTCTCAAAACCTAGATAGCCAAGCGGACGTAGTGAAGTGCCCAAATGTTTTCCTTCCGAGTTCAGAATTGCTGAGCGAACCCTAATTATCTCTCTCCGGTATTCCCTCTAGTTTAGAAGAGAACCGAGGAAATAGTCTGATATTCATCCTAAAACTCTTACCTGAGATCTTCAGAAAATTGCATTTCTAGCATTATAATTTTATCTTTGTTCAGAGTAAAGAAGGACTTAATAAGAAATTATGAAAAAATCTTAATTATTGAACAAGTTCGAAAGTTATTCATTATTCAACTCGGATTTTAAAACAGAACTGCAGACTGAAACTTCATTTAAAATGTTAGTTTCAATCTAAGGACAAATCTTCCAGAATTTGGCTATATTCTTTTTATTTTATTTTCCTCTGTAAACTTGATAGGGGCTTACCTTCTCTAAATAAAAACTCAGTATACGTGACTATATTATCTTCCTTTTATTAAGATGTCTGATAGTACCTGCTTTTTCTACTGAAGCTGTGAAACCTTAATGCTGTATTTTTATTTATACACGTAAATGCCTGACTATAATGTTTATACTACTGAACAATAAAAATTCTCCTTTCTAACTAAAAATATCCCATTTCACTTAAATTCTCAACTACACTCTCTGGCAATGACTATCTACCTCCACTTATGTACATTTTAAAACAAACTGTCTGACTATAATTGGAATTTCTACTTAGAATTCAATTCTCCTGAAACTCTCTTTCCTACTAAAATATTTTCCTATTTGACCATACACACACTCTTTCTACTCAAAACTAACAATTTCGCCTAATCTTTTTCTCGTAAAAATACATTCTCTTCGTCTTTCATTTTCTTTCTGAAATAAAAGTAGATATTTTCTCTCTTCACTGAAAATAGACATATGTCTGACTCGAGCGGCCTGTTCTTCTGAAAATTTCAGTCTGAATATATATTCCCTCTTTAATTATTTTTTACAAATGAAAATTCTTATGATATATAAGAGTGACGCTAATTAACTCTGAATTAAATTTAATGAGATTCAAACTTTCGGTGCATTCGTTAATAATTGAATTTTACCCCTGCGAAAGCTATTTAACTTGTTAACTTGTTAAAGCCCCTTAACTCAAAAACAACAACTAAATTTATGTTTTAGAGCGTCTACAATTTACTGGGTGAGACGCTGTCGAGACTACAGCAGTACGCGGAGGCTGAGAAGTGGTTTCAAGCGAGTTTAGCCAGTCAGCCAGACCACGTGCCTGCCCACATCACTTACGGGAAGCTGCTAGCACGAAACGTAAGTTTGACCAGACGGATAAACGCATGGTCTTACGTCACTAAGACGACCAGCATCTCTCTTCTTCTTTCGTCTTCTTATCGACAATCCACCCTACTTCAAATCCTTCCCTGCCACCCCCTTCTTATCTTCTCCTGCCACCATTTCTTGAACGTGGTCTTCGACAACTTTCCAGCTCCATTCTCTCCTACTCAGGTAGGAAATGAAATTTCTTTCGAGATCTTTCTTTTCAAGGCACGATGAAAGTGGAGAAAAATGTACTTCCGCGTGGATGGATTATTTTTAGAATTAAAGTCAACTCTTGTCCCGCATTTTATTCGACATGAAAAAAGAAATTTGGCATTGTACTCTTACATGTGGAACTGGAAAGATCTCTGGAATTTTCGTGGAATTTTCAAGGGATTTCTATATTCATCTTAGTATTTTTTTTTAAATTACGAAAAAAAGTCACATTGAGATACCAGTAGTTCTATAATAGCTTCTGGATGGTTGATTTTAATATGATGGAATTTCACAATATTCTGATATTCAAAATCCTTATTGATTGAGCATTGCCAATCACTTACAAACAATAGCCATGTAAGGGCTGTGATTTTATGTAAATTTGGTCTAACTAAACTCGCACTGTTAACAATTGGCTTGTTCAACGATCTAATCACGCTTGATGTTTGCCTTGCAGTCCAGTCGTGTTTTGGAAGCTGAAAGGTGGTTCCTGCGCGCCAGGAGATTAGCTCCCGAAGACCCCAGCGTACATTATCATTACGGTAAGGACAACAATAGCACATCAACACTGCATGTTCTTCAATTAATTAACTTTCCCCTATTGCTTTGATATTTTGCTTCCTAGTTGTGTACATTAATTAAATGTAAATGCACATCAGGAGATTAATTAATAGAAGGCGTCAACCAACCTAGCTCTCTTCATTTCAAACTAGACTTTTGCGACACATTCATGTTTGTTATCTCATTTACCATCATTTTTCGAAAGCTTTTGTTTTCGAAAGCTTTTTTTTCGAAAGATTCAAATCAAAGGTTTGTAAATGTTCCAAAATATTTAAAATACGTAAAAAAATAGTACCAAAGATTATCTACATTTTTTCTCATTATGTTTTCCTCTGTAAAGTTGGTACTTACTATTTGTATATACAAACTCAGTGCAACTGACTACAATCTCATCCTTTTATTATGGCGTCTGACTATACTGTCATTTTCTACTGAAATTGGAATTCTCAAACGATAATTTTGCATTTTTATCTGTATGACTGACTATAATGTTTTATACTACTTAAAAATACAGATTCTTGTGTTTGATAGTAAATATCTATTATTATTTATAATTTCGACCCCTCTGGATGACTATAATCATACATTTTCACTTGTGGAATTTTTGTAATATAATGTCTGACACTGACATTCTTTTTTCACTTAAATTTTGGTAGATTATCTATTCTAAAAAGATGATTGAGTCGAAGTCGAAATATTGTAACGCCTATTCCGCATTCTTGATTCGTCGTGTAAGTATTGATAGCGATTTTCGACAATTGATATTTGCCGCATCGTAAATTCCGCGTGAAATGAATTTAAAATGTTGAATTTGGTTTCGTTAATAATCATTTTGTTATGAGTCTAAACTCAAAATAGGTACATTCAAAATCTGGGAATTTTATGGAATTTTTAAAGATTTCATGGGAGATAATGCGGGATTTTACATGTTATCGTAAAATTTTAAAGAATTTCAAAAAGTTTCTGGGAATTTTTAGAATTTTTCGCGACTTTTATCATATTTCAATCGGACTTCAAGGTACTTTTATGACTTTTAAAATATGTATTTTTTGGGATTTAAATAAGGAATTCAAAACTTTATAGGGAATTTTGTAATATTTGTAATGATTTTAGGAGATTTTAAGAGTAGAGAAATTTCTAGAGGTTGCTAAAAAATTTTAGAGATTTCCACTAATTTTAACATAAGTTTCAAGAGATTAACGATTTAGAAGGTTTTTATGTGCATTTTTAAGGATTTTTAAGTGACTTTTACGAAATTCAAGAGATATTTAGGATATTCAAACGATTTTGTGGAATTGTATCGGATTTTAAGATATTTCGTGAAATTTTAAGGGCTTTTAGAAGCTTTGTAAGAGTTTTATGAGGTTTTAAAGAATTTGAAATATTCTGAAATTTTAATGAATTTTATAAGATTTCTAATAATTTTAAGTGATTTCAAGAGATTTTTCTGATATTTAAATGAATCTGTGAAAATGTTAAAGGATTTCATGACATTTGATAAGATTTCTCAATATTTTTACGGGATATGAAAGATATAAAGAGATTTTAAAGTTTGTAATGGAATTTCTAAGGGTTTCTAGGAATTTTTAGTGATTTTCATGAATTTTAAACTGGGTTTCAGAAGATTTATGAGTTTGAAAATTTGTCTAGCATTTTTAAGGATTTCATGGAATTTGATAAGATTTCTACTACTTTTAATGGATTTTAAGGGATATAAAAAGGATTTGAATTGTTATTGTTGAATTTAAAAGAATCTCAAGAAGTTTCTGAAAATTTTAATAGATGTTCACGAATTTTAAGCGATTTCACAGGTTTTCAAAGGTTTCTTGAAATTTTTAGAAATTTTCATGAAGTTTAACAAAAATTTTAAGAGATTAAAGAAATAAAATATAATAAATGATATAATATTTAAAAAGAAAATAAATACTGCCTGTAACGGGAATTTCTACTTACAATATAATTCTCTAGAAACTAGATTCTCTTTTAATGCGTATCAGGCGCAGCTAATTAATTGAAATCAAGGATTATTTAATGATCCGAAATACTAAAAATAGATGGTAAGGAAACGAGTTATCGATAACACATTGATACAGTGAAAATATTCATGGGGGTTAAGGACATACACCATTAACAATAGAAATATCAAAAATTGTGCATCTCAACTCTTGAAATATCTATCAGGTTCAGAAGAGGGTTTTCATATGCACATACAAATACAATTTAAATGCCCTCACACGATTCCATATCAATTGAATATATTCCGGCTTCGTTTAACATTCATATTTGTATAAGTAAGTAAACAGCAAATCGAAAGAAATATTATCTGCTCTATTTGCTCAATTAAATATTAAATTTCTGCTAAATAAATAGTCCATCTTTGCATTACAAACTTTCATTACGGTAAATGTGCATTTATCTATAGAAAAATACGTCAATTCTTTTCTGAAGTATTTTACAGTAGAACTTTCATACGAACAGGGAATACATTTCTGTTATAAGATCCTTTTACTTTAAAGGGTGTGAATTTCTAATAGAAAGACAGCTTTACCTGACACTAGGGATCCCCATGCAAAGTGGAAACAGAACACTATAGACACTCTCGGTATAAATTTTCAGAGGTGGGATAACCTTTTAAGAAAAGAAGAAAGAACGCGACCGTAGAGTGTATGTTTTCTTAAAATATTGGCAGTGCATCTCAACTCTTGAAATATTAAAAAATTGCCATTTCTACAATTTTCTGTTTCTAAAGTATTTCCCTTTTTTTCTTGCAGGTCTTTTTCTGACGTCACAAGGACGTTTGGCAGAGGCCGCAGAGGAACAATTAAGGGCGGCTGAATTGTCACGGTCGGATTACGATCTAGCGGTGGCAGCAGCGTCAGCTCTGCGACGAGTTGATCGTCGCGAAGAGGCTGAACTTTGGTACAGACACGCAATGGGCCTCAGGCCCCACGAGGCCCGAAGTCACACGAACCTCGGAGCCATTTTGCATCTGAATGGCAAATATAAACAAGCAGAAGCAGCATACAGAGAGGCCTTAAGATTGCAACCAGGTGACGCCACAACAATGACGAACCTTCACAAACTCGCGACTCTTCTTGCGTGACCCCAAAAAGGCTCGAGATTGAAAGAAAAATTGTTTTCAATTCGACGCTTCTCGCGTCCTGTACAAGTTCATCATCCCCTTTTTCATACCGAGGGGAACAAAGAGAGCGAAGGGTTTCGATGACAGACACAAACTGAACCCTCGTTCATTTCTTATGCAAGAAAAATCGATATCCGTTGGTATTCTGATACATATAAGCTAACGGAATATTCATCCGCGGAATTGCCGACGTCACTGATCGACTAAGACATCCGCTGTATGGAATGTAAAGAATAAAGCTTCCTTTATTTTTCTCTAAATATAAACTGTCTTCTTTATTTCACACTTTCCCTTATTAAGGTGGTATTATTACTAGTATATTTATGTTAGGAGATATAATATTTTTACGTCTATTAATATTTTTATATTAGATTTTATTCTTTTATAAAATATTTCGAATTATTTTTCCTTCTTTATTCTAGAATTTATGTGTAAAAGATTTTAAATAAATAAAATATTTTTTATAAAACATCGCTGGTTATTTTTTTGGAATTTTATATTTATTCCTTTTTCCAATTTGTTTTTAAACAATTTATACAAAGTTGTAAAGGAAAGGATTCAACGGTGCAGATAAATTTTTTGAATAATATTTGCAACTTTTTACAACGGTTATGAATTTTTAAATGTATTATTTAAAACTGCATGAAAAATTAAATTTTTTATTTGTTAAATTCTGCACTTGTATTTTATTTCTCTTCCATGAGATTTTACCTGGAATCCATTAATAATAAAATGAAAAAATGTAATATATTTATTTTAACATGTGTACATTTGAAAAATAAAGAAAAACTAAAACTGTGATATTTTTTTATTCATTGTCTAGAGAATACAAAGGTATTTTTTAATGTATTATAATAAAATTGAAAACCTTTACTTTTTATCATTCCCGTCAAAAATCTGTTTTACAAAGTAATTTTTTAAACTAAAACGAAAATAAAAGAAGATTTATGAAAATCAAAAAAAGGAGAATGGGAAGCGTGAAAAATTGCAATGAATATTCACAAGTTGGGGGATGAAAATCATCTTAATTGGATTGATTCGCATGAGATTATCTCTAGGCACGCTTTGCCGTATCAGCGCGTAGCTTGCGAGGTTTCTACAGATCCTTAACGCCACCTATATTCAGTGCCACTCGACCGTTCTATCCAGCCCGAAGAGCTGTTCCATTAATATCGAATCTATTTGCACGAAGGTACCGACTGGAATATTTAAGTTTGCACTTTAAATCACGCTTTCGTGGGAGCGAACTCCGGCCTTGGACCACCTGTCGCTCGCGACACTCTCAAGGCAAACACTCGGGCTTGAACCTTTGTTCTTAAGTTACTCACCTTCGCCCTTCGTTATATAAGTCCTTACAGCGACAGATTTAAGGATACAGAGACTTCTTCCTTCAACAAAAAAGAATGAAAAGTATCCAGGGATGTTGGAATACAATTAGTGCGGACAACTTTCAAGAAGAATTCATTTTCAAGGAGACAGGGATTTAAAATAACAAATTAAAAAGAGATCTCATTCAAATTGAAGAATATAATAAAGCGGAGAAAATTAAAACTTGGGATTAAGGGGATCAGTCTTGAGAATAAAAACTGGGACGGCTTGGAAGATCTCTCAAGTTTAAAAACAAATTTAAATAGTATGATGAAAAGGGGAAAAGATATAATAGATGATAATGTGTTTTTAGATGTCTAAAGAAAAATATAGAAATGAACCGATGTTTGATATAAGATTTAATAATTTGATACAAGACAATTTATTCGGTTTCTTATAATTGGACATTTAACAGACGTTACAATCATCCGATATAAATTGGAAGATTGCTGATTCAGAGGATCAGAAGTAAATTATAATTGCAAATAAAGTACCTTGAGCCATTACATAACGAAAAGACAAAAGTTTGTTATAGGAATCTCTGCTTCATCCAACTGGCGCCGCGACTCTTAAATACGCAGATGGAGAGATAGCAGTAACAATTTCGTTCAAAGGACGACCACGATTCCTTATCTTCATGGAAAGCGAGTTCCATATTCTATTACCGAACTGTGAGACTAAGAAAAATCTGAAAAGAGGGGGGAAATAGGGGGAAATAGGGGGAAATAGGAGATAATAGGGTTGATCGTTGAGAATGAAGACCGAAGAAGAAGAAGAAGAAGAAGAAGTTGGGCGGAGGATTTGTAGAATGTAGCAAACTCTAAACCACACGCTAAAATTTCACCGGTGACGGGATGATAATTAAACGGGGCCGCTAATTAAAACGCCTGAGCAACCGGATGGCGAGAAGCGCCTTTTCGTCATAAATTACGTCAGCGGATATCCGCACGCGAAACGAATCGACTACGGCGTTTGTACATGCATGAATCACTTTATTGCCTCTGAATCGTGTAACGACCGTTCGTACAAGCATTACATACATTCAGGGAAAAACACTAGCTGAAAACACCTGGCTGGCTATCATTGCAAATAAATCTTTTCCCGCGAAATTTAGCGGCGTTGCGACATTTTAATCGGTGTCTTTCAACTTGACGTGTTGAATTAAATTTTGTGAGCTTTAAATTTTCGTCAAAGAATTCCGAAAATGCCGCGGGGACTGGAGCGTTTAAAAAAGAACGTAAGCCTGTCAGGGTGATTTATGTTTCTAATGAATCCCATCAATTTTTGTTTATTTTAATTCCTCGCTCAGTATATTGGGTTTTAGAATTTCAGTTGATGAATGGACCGCGCGTGAATGAATTTTCCCTTGATAAAAAATTCCTTTCTTTTATTTTGTTGAGGGATTGGATTTTTTGACGAAGTTTACGTTTCTAGCGACTCTTTGTGCTATAAAAACGACAAACAGGGAAGAAATAGTTGTTTTTGTTTTTACGTGGGTTGGAGTTTAATCAAAATAACGACGTGAAAAGTAAATACATTTTTTTTCTCATTTATTAGATTCCTTTAAAAGAAAAGCAAATATATCTTCTTTTTACATTTAAGAGGAATTAAAGTAGAAAGCAATTTGCTTTCGAAAGCTCGGAAATCTATAAACCCTTGACATTTAAAAGTCCTCGAATTTACAGGCATTTTTCATTTTAACACATTCAATTCAGAGTCTACTTATAAATCTTTTATGCATATTTTAACAGAGAATAATTTCACCCTGCAAAATCAACATGTTACAAAAACGAGAATATGATTTGGATTTCAAAGTTTTATTATGCGCTTAAATTATTTTCTTTCGTTGTTTTTATTTTGTAGAGTTGTAAGAAACTTTTTTACTAACTTTAAACGTACGAAGTTGAAAACGAATGAAAAAGCTTTTATATATTTGAATATTTGAAATCAGAGTTTCTAGAACGCAGATCTCGCGAAAACTTTTCAGAAATTGACGCCCACATAATACTATGCAGGTATCCCGGAATCTAGTATTCGGAATACTTCCTGCGAAATTTGAGACGAAAGTTAGCAGACTACAATAGAATGGAGACAATGGTGGAATAGAATATAATAGGCAGTGATAGAAATTCTACCGGTTATTACAAGTAGTTATTACAGTTTTACTAGTGGCTGCAGTTTCTGAGGTTTAAAGTAGGAGTCGTCATAATATACACATTTTGGCCCGAGTACAGCTTACATTTCGCTGTAATTTTATGCCCTTGCTATGGTGCCAAAATTACCTTTACAACCCAGGCAGAGATTGTAAGGAATATTTGTATTTTACTGCGACATGAACTAGCGATACTTTATGTTCACTCTAAATTTCACTTAGTAAAATTTTACTAATTCATTTAGTACGATTTTATTGATTTATTTATTGTCCGAATCAATAAAGGTCCATATAAATCCATGAAGTTGACAGAAAATCATTCAAGCCATCAAATTAATTCCAAGTAATTTACTGACGTATAAATATATTATTTCGTGATATAACATTAAAATATGTGATTGTGTAGTACAATTTCCTGCCCTATCAGCTGCACGTCCCACTAAGCATGGCAATGGTTATTTACCTGTAATTTCGTTTCTATTGTATTAACTCGTAGTAATTTATTCGGTCGGATTTGATTCGTGAAATCGTATTAATTAATGCTAGTATCGACCACCTACTTTTTAGATCGATTAATTAACTTTTATAATTAAACCTGTGCAGTAAATCTTACTTTTACAGTCGCTTTTACTACAGTTTCGTTTATTGAAACTGTTCGAGAATAAAAACAAATTTATATGAATTTCAATTGTTGTCACGATTTCGGTCGAAATGAAACAATTGCTGAAACGATTGAAACGAGATTAATATGATTATTTTAATATCACTTGATATTAATGTATGAAATTTGAATCAGATGCATCATATCACTTGATAATCAATCATATATTATTTTCAATTACATAAAATACCACATTCATTAATACTTTATTAAATTTCTCATTCTTTTTACTTATCGTCCTTTTTCACCGATAATATTAACTTCCTGAATCGATTTTGGACTGGCTGAGTCTATGATCCTCAATTTAAATTAAAAATTAACACGCTTGACGCCAATATCATGAATTCCAAACCAAAACCACACAGCTTAATTAAGTGACACGACATTCCACTAAAAATACAATAAATATTAATAAAGACATAATTAATTAATGCAGATCCACTCATGCTATCACATAATGAAGCTAGAATGTATTTCACCCTTTTATCAGAAATATTTGCATCTTCTGATTGAATGAATCTCTAATTTAATTTATTAACACGTTCCTTTGAAAGTCCTCCTTGTTAAATTGAAACACACTAAAGCCCAGAGGGAACAGAGAGAATTTATATCAATTTGCAGACGCGACAATATTAAATTTCTAATCATCAAAGGACCAGAAAAAAGCAATATTTCACGAATCCTGATTTGCAGGAAGAGCCCGAAGGGGAAAAGCAATTCCGTCCCTTTTCGACTTCATCATCATTAGCGACTTGTTTGCTAAAATATGCTTCATGAAAATAAATCGAGGCGTGTCTTCGGGAGGTTTAGAGCTTCACCTCATGGGATATAAGGCTCCGGATGCAAAGTCGTTACAGCTCGTTCTCAGTGACCGTCCTCGGCGTTATTAACGCGAAATTACAAAGTTGCAACCTGACGTTGTCACCGCCTTCCCCCTCCCCCACTCAACCCTCCACCATCTACATACCCATCCCCGTAAAGCTCAAGTTGCTTGTGCCGTGGTCGATATGCCTTCTCGAAATTCCTGTCACGCACAGGTTACCCTCTACGAGTCTACGGGACGTCGATTTCAGTGCGATCATTTTCACAGCAGTCAGCTTCAGGGATTGATCTAACAATAACTACATTGCCGAAAGATGAAAAGAGAAAATGGAAATTGGGTTACATAATAAAATTAATAAGCGGGGATGGGATGAAATTTGGTCAATGTTTCCAAGAAGAAATTAAGGTCAAGTGTATGAGCTACGAGAGGCATTAAATTGTCATATAGGAGTTTTGGAATTTAATTATGATTGTATATAATGAGAGTTTAATAAGAGGAGAAATATTTGCGGGAGGTTTACAACGAGATTTCAAAGGGATGTTTATTTGCCTGTTTTGTTGTAGGGAATGTAATTTTATACATAATGTCGTTATAATGTTCAGTTTATAGTGTTGGTAGGATTTTCGAGAGATATATTAGAGAAATGAAACAAGTTTTCCGTGTGTGACGAATTAGAGGTCCATAAAGTCCAATGAAAATGAGTGAAGTCCGTGAGAGGCTTTATTCTATGAAAGTCCATTGGAAACTACCAAAGTCCAGTTAAGTATAAATAAAAGCACCAAAAAAAAGTCCTAAAATTAAAAAAAAAAAAAAGGTTTTATAACTCAAGTTGTGAAATTTATTCAAGGACTAAGAAATAAAAAATAAACATAAGAAATAAAACGAAAATAAAATAAAAATGAAAATGAAAAGAAGCACCAGCGGTTGAAAATTGACCCTATATTACTAAATTTCCTGCCTTGACTGCCAAGCACGTTTCTATCTGCAATTTGTTTCACCTCTAACCAGAGAAGTCTTCCTGATTAATATTTAATCCATAAACTTTCACATCCTGCTCTCTCGTAAATAAGTAAAGTTCCTCGAGACTTTGATGCTCCTCGTAACATGCGACGAAGTATAAAAAAATGATTGGACGAGCAGTCAAAGAAAATTTTCATCTGTCTAATGAAACGCGCCTCTGACTAAAATAGTCAAGCAAAAGTGATGAAGAAGGGTCTCTGGTGTGGCGTGCGACTCTTGCAAAAAGTTAGTCGGAACTTAAATTAGCTTAATTAAATTATTAGCAAACAGAGTACCGCACCGTACCTGTATTCTCACTCCACGCACTTTTCTCTAGTCAGAAGGGAAATTAGGTAGTAGAAATTGTCCAAGTTTCACTAAGAAATGCATTCATTTAGTATTACGAATATTTACTTCACTAATGAGAGTCAGAACGGTTAATCAAGAATATTTTAATAAATACATCGAAAATTGTTACTTATTTTTTAATTGAAGCTGAAATGATAAAGAAAAAAGTAAAAAAACTTGTGTAAAAATTAAATTTCATACGATTTCATGGCTGGGCTTCATGTGGAAAATACATAGGTATATTAGAATATGTTACTATATGTTACATTGAGTGACGCCATTGCTTCAATTAAAACCGATAAAACGAGAGAAGCGGAGATGTGAAACTTGACGGAAGTCGATGTTTTGCGTTCGAGTATATATGACGTTTGAGTGATGCTCGCTTCATCCGGCGCCAAGCCAATTATTATCTGTCCTATCATCGTCTGCCGAATCAGTATCAGGGTTCATATTACATGCAACTTGCCCATTTCACAGGGTAATCATCCTTTTATAAAAGATACTTATTTTATAGTAACAATTTAAGATACTAGCAGACCAACACGCGCGATTATTTATTTAATTTCTTACATTTAATCACTTTTTTTAGAGAGGTATTTCAAGAGATTTTTAGGTATTTCACAGAGAAAACAAGGACTGAAAGTGTTTACAGTTGAAATCAGTTTTTAGGCTGAATTTCAGTCTTAAGTTAGTTTTTAGTCTTGTTTTAAGATTAAGAAATCTAGAAACAAGACTAAAAACTGATTTAAGACTGAAATTCAGCGTAAAAACTGATTTCAGCTGTAAACACTTTCAGTCCTTGTTTTTTCTGTATTTAATGGATTTTGACCATTTTCAAGTAATTTTTACAAAGTTATAAAGATTTTTAGGATGATAAAAAGATATTCGTAGAATTTTAAGGTATTTCAGGATAATTTGCGGAATTTTAACGGAATTTATGAAATTTCAGCAGAATTTTTTAAGCTAAGGAATTTTAAGGGATTTTAAATATTTTTAAATTTTGAGGAATATTTTAAGAGGTTTTTCTAAGAACTTTAAGAGATTCCAACGAATTTTAAGACATTTCAAAAGATTTCAAAGAATTTTAAGGGACATTTAAGGAATTTTAAATGTTCAAATAAAATTTCCTGGAATTTGAAAAGAAATCAAGAGATTTTAATAATTTTAAGAGATTTTCTGATTTTCAAAAGGTTTTATAGAATTTTCAGGATTTCATGGAATGTAACGATATTTCTATTAATTTTAATGAATTTTAAAGGACGTAAAGAGGCTTTAAATGTCATCGTAGAATAAATATGACTGAAGTTTCAGACGTCTTTTCAGACGATTTTTTGTTTTCAATTTGTTGAATTTGAAAACAATCTTTAGATTATTTTCGTTGTATGAAATTTATTGTGATTTTTAGAAATCTTGATGGATTTTACCATTTACTGCGATTTTATTGAATCTGAAGAAATTTAAAACCATTTGTCAAGATTTCACTAGAATTTAAAAGTATTTAATTAGATTTCATGGGATTTTAAGTATATTTACAAGATTTCATGATATTTTGTGTAATTTTATTATAAGTATGTAATTTCGATGAACTTTTAAAGGATTTTAAGGGATTTTACATTTCATTGGATTTTCAAATCTTTTAAACGATTTAATAAGATTTCATGGGATTTTGAATAATGTGGAGAAATTAATATTCAAATTAAGAAATTCCGTGGGAATTTCAATAATCTTAAAGAATTTAACGATATCTTATGGGAATTAAGTAATTTTAAAAGATTTTGTGAAATTGTAAAGTATTTCATGGAATTTTACTAGATTTTCAGCAAATTTTAATGGACTTCAATAAATTTTCAATAATTTAAAAAAATTTTAACCCATTTTAAGAGATGTTAAAGTTCCTTGTGGAATTTTGAAATATTCAAGAGAGTTTTAAAGAATTTTAAAAGATTTTGAAGTTTTTTTAGGAATTTAAACGATTTTAAATGATTTTGAGGTACTTTAAAACAATTAGTGAAAATTTAAGGGTTTTTATTGAAATTTAAAGGATTTCATGAGATTTTTATGATTTTTAAAAGATTTTGTAGAGTTTTACAAAATTTTAAGAGATTTTTACGTATTTTAAAAGATGTACAAGTCTTTCATAAAATTAATTATAAAGGATTTTAAGAGATTTGATTGATTGGATTTTTAGCAATTTAATGAGATTTCATGGGATTTGAGTAATTTAAAAGGATTTTACGAAATTTAAAGGAATTTTATGAAATTTATTGAGGTTCCTAAAATTAGAAAATGAATTACAATACAAGTTCTTATAATTCAAAGATTAAAAATTTTAATTTATTTTGCAAAAATCTGAATTTAAAATTCTTTAATTTGAAATTGTGTAGAATCCTTTGTTTTGTTAAAAAATTGATCCTTGTTTCAGGTTTTCAGTCTTAATTTTAATTTTAAATTATAAAATTTTGTGTTTTTTTTTGTATACTCTAAAATGGCATCAATTAATACATAAAAAAACGGTTTCTATACCTTGGTTTCTATTTCTTGGACATTATAAACAAGAAAATGGAAACAAAAAAATTTGTTAGAAAAGACGTTTGGAACTTCAGTCCAATTCGTAGAATTAAAAAAATTTCAAAAAGTTTCTGATTTGAATATTAAGCAGTTTTCACAAATTTAAAAAGATTTCAAGTGATTTTTATGAGTTTTAAAATATTTTATGAGATTTGAAGGATTTTAAAGTTTGTGAGATGATTTTTAAACTAATTTGTAGAATTTAAAAGGATTTTGAATGTTGTAGTCAAATTTTAAAGGATTTTATGAGATTCTTCTAATTAATAAAATATTTTGTAGACTTTTTAAGGATTCAATGTTTGATAAGATTTTTAAAGATTTTAAGAGATTTCGAAAACCAATCTGGTTTGTAACGACAATATATGCGAGATTTTCGAGACATATCGTGACACCACTTTTTTAAGACAGGAAACTGATATGGTAGTAGATAGATATGTTATTTCTATTTAAGTAGGTCTTATTTAGTAATACAAGAACGAACGCGCGCACATTTAAATTATTTTTCAATATTGTATAATTTATTATATTTTATTTCTCTAATCTCTTAAAATATATGTTAAATTTTGTGAAAATCTCTAAAAATTCCAAGAAACCTTTGAAAACCCGTGAAATCGCTTAAAATTCGTGAAAATAACTTCAAATTCCATGAAATTCTTAAAAATTCCAGAAAAATTTTCAAACTCATAAATTTTCCGAAATCTACATTAAAATTCATGAAATTCCCAGCAAAATTCTTGAAATTTTACGATAACATTTAAAATTCCTTAAAATTTGAGGATAATATTTCAAATTAATTAAAACCTCATAAAACTGTTAGAAAGCTTTAAAATCCTTTAAAATTTCACGAAATATCCTAAAATCCCATAAAATTCTACAAGATCGTTTTAATATACTAAAAATCTCTTGAAATCCATGTTAAAATTAGTGAAAATTTCTAAAAATTCCTAGTAACCTCTGGAAATTTCTCAACCCTTAAAATATCTTAAAATCATTAAAGATTTAATCAAACTCCATGAAATCCTTAAAAATATTACCTTAAAATTTGACGAAAACCTTCGAAATCTTTGTAAATTCTACAAAAGCTTTTATTTAAAAATCATAAATGCTTTTAAAATTCCTCAATAACATTCTCTATAAAGTTTTAAATTCCTTATTTAAATCCCACAAAATACATATTTTAAAAGTCATAAAAGTACCTTCAATTCCAATTGAAAATTAATCAAAGTCGTAAAAAATTCTAAAAACTAGCAGAAACTTCTTAAAATTCTTTAAAATTCTACGATAACATTTAGAATCCCATTATCTCCCATCAAATCTTTAAAAATTCCCTTAAAATTCCTAGATTGTCAATGTATTTCGAGTTTAAACTCGTGACAAAATTAATGATTATTAACGATACGATAGTTACGATATTTCGACTTCGACTTAATCATATTTTTCGAATAGATAATCCTATTTAACTAGGATTAAGAATTATTATTTATTTAGACTAGATAGTCTAGATACTGCAGCCATTTTTCATTATGACCTTCTCGGAATCGTGTTCCTACTTTACGACGACATTTTCGTCTTTCATTCCTATTTTATTAAAACTCTTTTCACCATTGAGTGAAAGAACTAACTGAATTATCCTCGAGTCCAGTTCTAAATCGTAAAAGTCAAGAAGGGTGACTTCGGCCCTCGCTTTTACCAGTTCAGTGTCTGTCTATATTAGGAGTCTCGTTTGTAGTCTCTCCAAACTCGGTAGGCTCAGTCGAGCAACACATGTGAATTCTTAGCTACATTCATGTCAGAAGGTCCATGGAAAACTGCTTAAAATGCGGCCAGCGTTCGCTTCTACTTCCGATCCATCTGGCTCAAGACGGGCGACAAATCGAGTTACCGCCCGAACCCCAAGACCAAAGAGCCTCAGTTTCCTTCCCTCCTTTTCTCTCTCTCTAGCTCACCAGTTTTTATCTCTTTTCTCTTCATCTATTTCTCTCCCCCTTCCCTATTTCGAAGACTCTCCTTCGTATTTTTGTACCTTTCCATTTCTTATTTTCTCCAACTTTACTTCTTTCGTGTTGAACTGCCTCGTGTTTCCCGGGACAGGACCAGAGAAGGAAGAAGCGCGTTGAGAATTAACCGTGTTTCGAGTTCGAAATGGCGAGTAAAACGGGTTGCCGGCTCGTTAAGGGTAGAAATGCGATGGCGCTCGGTGTGGTCACGTTTCAAGAAAATAGGAGCTCTCTTCGAATTAACCGAACCTATCCACATCATCTACAGTATCTACTCTTGTTTCTTTTTTTCAGCACTTGCGTTCTCCAGACTCCCTTGTTGCCTCATAGACATGAGTCTTCCGACGATACTGCTATTTGTGGAGTGATCAGACCTTCTGCAATCGTGGAGCGACGATTACGTGAACCGAAAATAATTAACATCCTTGGAACGCGATACCAAGATCCGATCATTTCGTAGAATGAGCTATCCACGAGCTTCAAATTTCCTGAATTGGTGGCCTCAATTCTAGATAATTCCTTCTCAAAAAGTTACCTAAATATATTTTTGGTTCAGTTATCATTTAGTAAATACTTTATAAATTTTTCTTTATCTTTATAATTCTTTTTCTTTATAATTATAGGACTTTTTCAAGAGAACTATTCTGTAGAATTTACAACTGAAATGTTTCAAGCTCTGTACTTTTCACATTGACATTTAAGTTAACACACTGAAAGCTCAGAAAGTTTAAATTGAAAACTTTTGCTAATAGTTGCTTGAGAGAATATAAATTAAATTTTAAGCGACTGAGTTTCAAAGCTATTTTCAAATACATTAAGAGTATTAAACATATTTACGTGTAACTTAAGAGTCTTTAGAAATGCTTTAAAAATGGAATGAAAAGATCAATTATTTCTATGGGGATTTCATCTGGAAAATTTAAACAATGTTTTTAAGCTGAATACGTAGTTTTCTAGTGAATAATGTATTCAAACTGACTGGCTTGTTTAAAATGAAACTATTAGTATTGCAAAAGAGCTTTCGTATTAAAAAATAATACAGTTGAAAAAAGTGCCATACATCAACTCACTTTGCACTTGGAAAGCTTAACATACTCCTCCCCTTTGAAATATATCCTGGAGAATCATCTGGGACCTGATTCCTTTTTACCCTTCAGATCTTCTCTCACCTCACTCCACAATATCTCATCTCCCTTTCTACACTTCGTAACCACATTCCACATTTTCCCTCTTTATTATTTCCTCCATCTCCCTTCAGTTTTGTTCTCCTGTTTCTACACTTATGAATGTTTACTCTAGAGATTGGAATAAAATTGAAGTGATGAAGACGCATTATGTCATATTTTCAGACTCTGTAGAACATACTTTCTAGCCAAACTAAAGTTACTAAAGTATGAAGGATCACTGTTATTAAAGAGCTAATTAATTAGTTGCCGTTAGAAAAAAATTCAAACGCCCTTTCTTCTTGACCATGCTAAATAATGAGAACCCATTTACTGCTAAAAAGAATAAAAATCTCCGCTTTACACCGAAATAGGAACCCATTTATAGCAAAAAGTATCAAAAACACCCCCCTTACGTCAAAAAAACATGCCATTTACGGATAATAAATTGCAGGACAATTATATACGGCTAACAAATTCAAAACACCCCCTTTGCGGGACAATAATGTGGGCTAACAAATTCAAGACAACCCCTTTACGGGACAATAATATACGGCTAACAAAAAAATTGACCCCCTTTGCCGACAAATAGTATACGACCAACAAAATAATTCACCCCCTTTGGGGGCAAATAGTACACGAACAACAAAAAATTAATCCCCTTTACGAGCAAAATACTGTAGACGGCTAACATGTTCCACCCCCTTTACGAGAAAATACTCTAGACGATTAAAAAATTCCACCCCCTTTACGAGCAAATACTGTAGACTGCTAACAAACTTCACCCCCTTTACGAGAAAATACTGTAAACGATTCAAAAATTCCACCCCCTTTACGAGCAAATACTGTAGACGGCTAACAAATTCCACCAACTTTACGAGAAAATACTGTAGACGAATAAAAAACTCCACCCCCTTTACGAGAAAATTCTGTAGACGATTAAAAAATTCCACCCCCTTTACGAGCAAATACTGTAGACGGCTAACAAAATCCAACCCCTTTACGAAAAAATGCTGTAGACGCATAAAAAATTCCACCCCCTTTACGAGAAAATTCTGTAGACGATTAAAAAATTCCACCCCCTTTACGAGCAAATACTGTAGACTGCTAACAAACTTTACCCCCTTTACGAGAAAATACTGTAGACGATTAAAAAATTCCACCCCCTTTACGAGAAAATACTGTAGACAATTAAAAAATTCTACCCCCTTTACGAGCAAATATTGTAGACTGCTAACAAAATTCACCCCCTTTACGAGAAAATACTGTAGACGGCTAACAAAATCGAGCCCCTTTACGAGAAAATACTCTAGACGATTAAAAAATTCCACCCCCTTTACGAGCAAATACTGTAGACTGCTAACAAACTTCACCCCCTTTACGAGAAAATACTGTAGACGATTAAAATATTCCACTCCCTTTACGAGCAAATACTGTAGACGGCTAACAAAATCCACCCCCTTTACGAGCACAATACAGTAAACGGCTAACAAATTCAACCCCTTTACGGGCATTTGCCCGTACTACAGTATTTGTAGACGGTTAAAAAATTCCACCTCCTTTACGAGCAAATACTGTAGTCGACTAACAAATCCCACCCCCTTTAGGAGCAAATACTGCAGACGATATACAAAAAATTTCACCCCCTTGCGGGCAAATACTATACGGCATCCAAAAATTTCACCCCCTTTGCGGTCAAATACTATACGGCATCTAAAAATTTCACCCCCTTTGCGGTGAAATACTATGCGGCATACAAAAAATTTCACCCCCTTTGCGGGAAAATAGTATACAGCTATGAAAAAAAATCACCCCCTTTGCGGGCAAGTAGTATATGACTATCAAAAAAATTCACCCCCTTTGCGGACAAATACAATACGGCATACAAAAAATTTCACCCCCTTTGCGGGAAAATAGTATACAGCTAAGAAAAAAAATCACCCCCTTTGCGGGACAATAATACACGACTTACAAATTCAATCACCCCCTTTGTTGGAGAATAAGACACGGGTAACAAATTCAAAACAACCCGCTTGCGGGACAATAATACACGGGTTACTAATTCAAAATACCCCGTTTGCAGGACAATAATACTTCTAACAAATTTAAAACACCCCCTATGCAGGACAATAATATACAGCTAGCAAATTTAATACACCTTTTTTGCAAAGCAATAAGACTGATAAAATATTCTCAACACCCCCTTTACAATCACAATAACATCGCATTTACGGCTACTAAAGTATGAAGGATCACTGTTATTAAATATCTAATTAATTAATTGCTATTAGAAAAAAAAGTAAAACGCCTTTTCTGCTTGACTGTGCCTAATTATTTGTCTGGCTTTATTTTATAAATAATTCCTAGAACTAATTGAAATGATTAAAACCGAACATGAAATAGAATCTTGTAAAGCAGATGTTTTCTAATTATGTCTTATGAAACTAATAAAAATATTTTATTTCAAAAGGCAAATGGAGAATTGAATAACGTATCTGTACGCAGCATATTCAATTAAAATTAGTTATTTATTGATCAAGCGTACTGAGCTTCGAATTGTGTGGGGTGCAAGCGAGAATATAAATTACACCTATCCGTTTATGATTATAATAACCGAGCAGGTGATGCCCCATAAATATCCATAAGATCGTAATTATAATCTCATGTACTGCTGAAGTTTTTCACCGATATTTTGCACTAAAATATGGAAGCTTAACTCATAATAATAATGTACAGAAAGAATTTTCAAAAATATTTTATTTACTCTTATTCTTTGAAAAATTTCCCCTGTGTTAACTAGTTCATTATCGTATATAATTTGTTTATTTACTTGTACCAACAAATATTTTCTATTTGAATAATTAAGTTTTTGACTAGATTATTGTGAAAGTTGTAGAAAATAAAATTGTAGGCATTTAGAATTAATTGAAACAAAGTTGAATGTTTAACTTAAAGTAGGAAACGAGAATGTTTAGTAGAAAAGGTAAATTGAAATCGATGGGAAGTTAGATTAGAAGGTTAGAGTAGATCCAACTTGCATTGAAAAACTAAACGGAATAGAAATAAATCAGCTTTAAACTCAGATATAAAGAAACGCAATTGAATGGAGTAATCAAATTTTTAAGTAGAATAATTCATATTGATGAGGACGTAAAAATTATTTAGGTAATTTTAATTAAGGCAGAATGTGTATTCAGTAGTATAAGTAATTTTTAAGTCAGTCATGATGCGTATGTAATATAAATAATTTCAAGTGGACCAGAATTAGTTTCAAGTAGTGAAAGTCAGTTTCAGTCAGCCATAATTTGTGTCAAGTAGTAGGAGTGATATTACTAAAGCCGGTGTGTGAAGTAGTATGAATAATTTTGAGTCAGACGTACGGTATATTAAATCGAAAGAAAAATATGTTTCAAATAGTAGAAGTAATTTTTAAGTCAGCCAGAATATGTTTCAAGTTGTATAAATGATTTTAAATCAGCCATAAGTTATATTTAGTACAAAGGGTAATTTAAAGCCAGACACAATGCTTATCAGGTAGCATGGGTAATTTTAGGTCAGAAATAATAAGCTTCAAGTAGCTTGGTAAGTAATATAAATAATTTCAAGTCAGCCAGAATTGTTTCATGTATCATAAGTCTTTTTCAGGCAGCCATGAAGTATACTAATCAGAAAGTTACCCAGAATATTTTGTAAGTTGTATTTATTTATTTATTTGTTTATATATTAATATTTTTCCCTTGATTGACACTAATCCTTAAAGAATAAGGGTTCTGAATCCATGTAAGACTTGTTTATTGGATTTACGTGAATATACTTATATATCATACAGATATATTTCCCGATTGTCTGATGTGAATGCAGGGACAATAGAGAGGATCTGGAAGGATTCAAGTAGGATTCTCTTAAACCCGAGCTTTCTTTCCTGTATCTAGTTATTGTAACCGGATACTGTAAATTTTCATATCATTATTCCACTGCAATCTTGAAAGTTGACCGTTAAGAGGATCTGGTGGCAGGGATCATTATATATTATAGAACCATCCCCTGCGTTCACCCTATAGCCTTGCCTTGAAGCTAGTTTCGAATATCTGAGTTGGTTGGTATCCAATACATAGTCAGGGGCGTAATTTCAGCGGGTCGGGTCGGCTGCAAGTCGTGTGGGTGGCTATCACGGGTTGCGAGAGTGCCAGAGGTACCATTAGCGGGTAGTGTTTTGCGCCCAGGTCGCGATCAACGGCGAGGGTTGCGGATCGCACCGCCTCCCTATTGTTGTCAGCTTTACTCGGCATGCATATTTAACACCACGCTCCCCATACCCCATCTATTGCCCTTCAATTCCCACCTTTCAATCCTGGGGATGCTGATGTCGTGAGAAAAGCAAAAAGGGGGATTTCAGCTGAGACTACCGTGAATAAGAGTGGTGAAAAAAAAATATTGTGAAAGGAGGGAGAGCGAAGTGTTGCTGGACAAAGGAAGAAAAGTCAAAGGAATACAAAGAAGAAAAGAAGAAAAGAGAGAGAAAAGTGAAGGAAAAGAGAAAGAGAGGGAAGGGGAGAGGAGCAGTTATTAAACAAGGAAAATGATACGATAGACAAAAACAGCATGGACTGCTCAAGGAGGTGAATCTTGTAAACGGAATAGAAAGAAGATTAATGGGAAGTGTTTATTGAAGGGAAGATGAAAGGGTTGTAGAGAAGATAAAGAAAATAAAGTGTTATTAAATATTAAGAAAAGAAGAAAATCACAATCATCTGATCGTATAGAGTTTATGAAAGAAACGAAAAATACGAGAATAATTCCAGAATTGAAAGCTACTCTTATTTATTTGATCAGTTTAATACAGCAGCTCTCTTCACTTAGTGAGATTGGATGGATATTCTACGTCAAATTCATGTCATTTTCGAAGGGTTAAATCTTTTTTGTACTTAGCTTTATATATGTATATACTTGTTCCAGTCAAAGAAGGGACTTTAAATAATAAATTTTATACTCTAGAAAAAAGGCCAATTTCGATCTCTTTACACTAAGTGACGTTTTATTTTAATGAATTTTTCTAGACCCAGAAATTAAGAAAATCGATAACGAGTATCTCAATATCCAATGAATGCGTTTTAAGTAGTATACGGTTTTTAAGTCAGCCATAATTGTTTTTAACGCATATAAAGTAGTATATATGTAATTTTAAATGATACAGAATGCGTGTCTAGTAGTACAAGTTATTTTAAGTCAGACAAAAAGCATTTTAAGAAGAAACAAAAGTAATTTTAAGTGAACTTGTGATTTATTTTGTTTTTAATCTACAAAATAGTCTTCCCATCTTCTCCATTTTCACTTCCTCAACACCATGCAATTTTCGCCAAAGCACCTCTATTTTACTGATGCAATTTATAAATACAGCATCGTCTCCAGAGAGAAAGAGAGAGAAATTCGTAAATACCGTCACATCGTAAATAGATAGTCTCGGTGACGAGTAGCTCGCATTCAGTGACATTTGTCACCGACGAGCGGAAAGGACTCTCGAATAAGGATACGACTACACCTAAGTCAAGAGGATGTGGGTGTGAGTGCAGGGGTGTGTGAAAATACACAGGTAAGTATCAGAGGAACGTTAGCAGCATGGCTGTTGGGGGGTGAAAAACCACCCCTTACATCCAGACTAGTTCTAGGTACAGTTGAAAATGTGCCCCTACTACCCATTTAAAGGGGTTGTGTTGGTGGGTGGGGGTAAGATTACCTCTTGCGTCGCGAGCGAGCAAATATTGGTTCTTATTCGTGTAAGTTATACGCTGCTTACGTACCAACGGGTTTCTCCTGTCTGTTGGGATATCGGGAAATCCGAGGCCAACCTCCAACTTAACGTTATATCATCAACCTTCCCCCTCTTCACAAATCGGTACGGAAGGTGCGATCCACCCTATCGTTCATCGTTATCGGCAACGTCATCTTATCCACGCGATAACTGCACTTAATACCACTGCGCTATCTACTCTCACGAATTTACATCGGCGAATATTAAGATCTTCGATTTTCACACAGATTGGAACACAGATTGGAGACGTTCGAACTTGCAATTTATTGCAGAGACGCAATCGGTTATTTTTCTGCAAGAATGGATAAAGTTAAAGCGAGGTAAATTTGTTATAAATATAAAATGATTAAATGAAGAGTAAGTTGCTATATTTTGTTAATTAATTATAAAGATTGAACTAATTCCATTAATTGTGTTCTTATATTTTTATGGAAGTCAGCCAGAATGGGTAACAAGTAGTACAAGGCATTTAAAGTCAGACCGACTGCGTATCAAGTAGTATAAGTCAGCTTAAGTCAGCCGTTATTTTTTGCCAGGGTTTTTTTTCTGCAAAGTTATTTTTAAAACTAATCTACACTATATATTTCTCATCCATAGATTAAAGTAATAGTTGAAGGTAAATTTACATTAAAAAAGAAGTGTGTGTCTATAAATTTAAATACAAGTGCAGATTTAAACAGGACTCTAAATTTGAATAGAAATCTAAAGTAAATGGCTGAGGAGTAATGTATCTTTAGGTTTCTCGTTCGAGGCGCGACACAGGGTACGAAACGTTATTCCAAGTATCTATCTGCGTCCTATAAATTCCTCTCCACACGATATTGGTTTCCGTAATACGTGTCCTGGATGGTGTGCATACCCTATACCCTATATCCCCGCATAGATCTGCTTTCATGAGACTCTCTCCTCTTTTCTCTCCTTCTTCTTCTGCCGTATCGACTGAGCTAGATCCACTTACCGACCCGTTTCTCGGACCACGAATCCGGGTCCGCACGTTCTTGTCTTTCCTGATTTCGATCGCATTTTCTCTCAACGTCCCGAAACAGATTGCATTTCTCCCGCTGCGACGTTCTCTTTTCGTTTGTTTCTTTAAACCTTAGCCAGAGAAAAGATTGATAAAGGTGTGCATATTTAGAGAATAGCTTGAAACCATCTGGCGCTGTTTCAAAAATTTATTCTTGAATGCTTTCCCAATAGAAAATTAAATGTAAATAAGGAAAATATTTGGATTTGCGTTATTGCAATGTTTGAATATGTAAAATCATGTAAAATGGAAATTTGAACTGCCATTGGCTGTTATTTCCTCACATTTACTATGAAAATTAATACTTTTTCCAAAGTGATTCATAGAAAAAATATAAAGGAGAGATTATTCTAGGCCAAGAGAATATGCAGAGCAATATAAGAGAACAATGTGCGCAGAGAAGAAAGCTACGACCATGAGTGCTTTTACTCAGCAGTAAACTGTTGGATGTTACCATAATCGTTAAACTCACGTGCGTTGCTATAATTTCGTTTCACGCAATGTCTCCTGAGAGAAAAAGATTGTTTCAATAATGATGACATAAAATTTCATAGATTCAATCCAATCTCATGAAGAATATTGCTTCATCTTTTTCCAAGAATTCTCTTCTATATTTAGCAATAATTCATCGTTTCGTAAATTTTGTGACTAAACTGAACGACTGAAAGTAAAAAGTCGATAAAAATACTTCGTTTGTAAAAGTGGGATGAAAAATTCTTCAGAGTAAAAATGAGACAAACTGAATTCTGAGGGTAAAAGCAGAACAGGAAAAACCAATCTGCGGTGGTATTGGCTTTTATTCTGAGAAATCATTTTATCTCATTTTTTCTCTGAACAATTTTTATCCCACTATTAAAAATTAAATTATTTTATCCAGCCACTCAATCATCATTATTTCAGAGTAAATTCCGAAGCGTAATTCCATGAATACGGTTGTAATTTACAATACAGAAATCAATGTATTTGTCAACTGTAACGTTTTTATCTACACGACATGCATGAACAATGACTCTTAAAAATAAATCCATGTCACAGAATGTCACGCTCATAAAAGGCATTTTATTCTTCCACAGTTTTTTTGATTTTTTAAAAACTTCAGAATGCTCAGATTAAGTTTCTTCAGTTAATTAGAGCACCTCCTTTTGAATCCGTTGGACTACTTTCAACATATACCTACCGCGAAAATCAAATACTCCTTTGGGAGCGTCACAAGAGACCAGCTTTTGTTCCTGTACGATATGTAATTAAACCTTACTATAAAGACAGTCATTGTTCAGCTAAGGTTCACAATTTCTACCTAAAGTCCTTTAAGCTCGTTGTGTTCATAGGAAGGGCCGTCAAAAGACTGACGTCTCTTTCCTTAAAATTGTATAGTTTAAATATGTACGTTACAAGAATACTAATGAATATTAGTATTTTAATTTAATCTCAATATGTTCTCTCTAATCCAAATATAATAAGCTTAAAGTTACTTTGTGCATCACTTCCGCATTTCTCATATCAGTCTAACATAAAAAACTGATTTAAAAATGTCAAAAATTTAGTCCAAGCTATTGGAGCCTGAAAAAGCTTTTCTACTTTTTCTGAACCGAGTGAAATTTCGTAAATCTTTAAATCAATTGGTAGATCGTCTCGATTTACCTGGATGCTGTTTCAGGACATGGAGCATGTAGAATTGATGACGCCAGGGGCTCTGTCGTTCTTTTTCAAGCCGATTGATTAAACCAGACCGGCGTCACGCGTTTATTCAATGGGTAAAGGAGACGAGTTGGAATCATTGGAATTCAGAGAGCTGAGGGAAAACCAGCAGTCCGATTCGGGAAGTACCCGACCTGCCATAGTCTCGTTTTCGCATGAGAGCCAGAACCAACGTGGGGGTAGGGTAGGAACAATGGAATACGAAAACAAGGGAAGAATGAAACGACTTGAAATGAATCAAAGGTAATCTGATGCCGGGATCGTCGGCTCTCGACGAACTAATAAGCTTTGGCCCACAGACGCTGTTCCGTTGTTTCTTGATCAACTCACAGAGATAATGGAAACTTTCATCAGTGGACGATAAACGAAAATGAGAAAATTTTCCTATTGTCCAATCTCGAAAAACAGGTGCCAACACGAATTTTGTTCACCAATTTTTAATGTCAAAAGTCAATTTCACTTTATTGATAACAAACTGAATTCCTTCGTGTTTTTTTTGCAATTATCAAGTGGTATAAATAAGTTTAAGCCAGTCATTTTCTTTGAAATGTTATTTTTAGTAGTATAAGTAGTATAAGTGATTTTAGGTCAGACGGAATTATTTTCAAGTGGTAAAGTCAGTTTATGTCAGTCATAATGCATTTCGTTAGAAGTTATTTTATACCGACTGTAAATTAAATAGTTTCTAGTGATAAAAATCAATTTAAGTCAGCCAGGATGAGTGAATGTTAGTAATCCGGAAAAAAGTTCATTAAGTAGTATAAGTCAAGTAAGTCAGCCATTATCTATATTAAGTAGTGTAAGTTATTTATTGTCAGACTTAAAGGATGAAAAATACAAAATGTAATTTTAACTAACCCAGAAACTGAATTATTTATCTTTTTACATGGCAAACAACTCTTTTTATTATAAAAATTGATTCGGTCGGAACTTGATGAAGATTAGCCCGTTTGGAAGGCACGTTTTGTATAATTATTCCCAAAATCATCGGATCAAGATTATATTGTACCTGCAAGCGTTAATATATTCCACGTACTATTGTCTTCATGCATACCAAGTACAGTTTTCATTCATTAACCCATTTTGAGGTCGCCAACACACGTGTGTATAGCATCGAGGTTGCTAATACCTTAGACTAGGCATAATACCTCGGAAAATGGAGAAATAATTCAGCAACTGCACAATAATGAGTATATATGTGAATGCATAGCGAAATTTTTCCAGAAATATATCTTTTTTCATGCAATAAATACTTTTAAACCCCCAGCGATGATTAAAAAATATTATTTGAAATTATACTTCCCATATGATGCAACAATTGCATCATTTCCCTCATCAAAATTTCTGTGACATAAATTTCATCCATCTGAAAGATCATACACAATAATTTCGGGGAAAATGTTCAATTGGGAATTGTCGATAACGATTCAATTATAATGATTGGTTTCGCAACTGAATTATTATAATGAATCTTGTTTCAGACAGTAGATGAAAATTGGCTTTAAATAAATGATGGGAAATGATAAATAAAGATGGATTATTGGTATTTGCAAGTATTAGTGATATTATTTACGAGTCTATTATATATGTACAATTTTTGTTAGCAACTTATAAAATGCAATTTCTACTTTGATGACTTAGCGTCGTTTACAGCATTAATTTGCAAATGTTTTGTCAGAAAGCTGTTTTTATTACACGCAATTTGCAATTACTTGGTGAATGTCACCACGGATAACACATCCGAAACCATTCAGCGTTCTTATTTCGCAATCAGCGATTCATTAGCAAGAACGCTCGCACATTTGGACAAACTGTAGGAGGGAGGTGCCTCAAAGCATCGCTAACGAGCTAATTATCACAGAGCCGTCTCTCTCTCTCCACCTTCTTCCTTTAAATGAATTTCTCTCTGTATCCTACACCTGTTTAAAAATTGCCCTGCCACTTAACTTGACTGTCATCCAGTCGAATGTAGTGAGAAATTGGTGATATTCAAGCAAGCAATCTATTTGTAAAATATGACCTAACTAACTTAATTGGACGTAGTTTTTTTTCGCGCAATCTTTTTCTAAAAACTGAACAATGCAGCATAAATGAAGTTTTTTTCGGGAAAAATAAATGCAATCTGATTTCATTGCAGAGTCTCACAAAATTGTTGGATGAAATTTAAAAATGGTTCAATTTTTTTGCAGACATGATTATTTCGGGAATTTCAATGAGTTCGCCGATTTGGATTTGAAACATATTATAATTTGAATATTTGAAGAATGTTTAAAATGCAAAGCCCTCGAATTTGGAAAACATCCAGATTGGAAGACATCCAGAATTGCAAGTGTCAACAATTTAAAGCCGTCGATTGGGAACGTATCCAGAATGGCGGGTTTCGAAATTGAAAATCGTTTAAACTTAAATTTTCGAGTTCTAATATTTTTAACATTTAACATTTTTCAGTTTTCTCTTATCGTAGATTGCAAATAAATCACAAATTTCAATGTTGAGAGTTTACGACAAGATGTAATATTAAAGTAATTAAAATTGATATATAACGAAACTTTTACGTTATGCCAATCCAAATTCTAAAACTATGAAATTTCACGTCGTAAAACCTTTACGATATTCAAACTCAGAAGCTGCAGTAAAGCTCGTGAAACTCCTCACCTGGAAATTTCAACTCTCCAATTTTCAGAATTTCTAAACGGCGTAATGTTAAATTTAAATTAATCGTAAATATTTGATCTATTTAGAAATATAAAATAAAACGTCCTTAAAAACATCCTATCTTAAAACAGTGGTGTCACGAAATTTCTCGAAAATCTCGCATACATTGTAGTTGCAAACCTGATTGGTTTTTAAATGATCTGAAATTGAAAGAAGAAAAACAAACTAATGGTGCAAAAAAATGCCAGGAAAACCTTCGAAATACGTTAAAATTTCTTAAAACTCTAAAAAACTCTTTAAATCCCTTAAAAATCCACAAAAAGGATTAAAATTATTTTTTTGTGGAATTTTACGGAAATTTTGAAAAGTTTTGAAAATTTTTTTATATATTTTAAGGAATTTTAAACTTTTTCGTTACATTATAAAGGATTTTAAGAAAATTGCAAGAAATTTTAAGGAATTATAAAAATATTTTCGTGGAATTTGAAAAGTCTTGCATGAATTTTCAGTAATTTTAAAAGATTTAAAGAGGTTTCTATGAATTTAAAGGAATTACAAGAGATATGTATAATTTCTAAAAGATTTAGTGGAATTTTAAAGGATTTTAAAAATATGTTAAAATATCTTTAAATTTCTCAAAATTCCAGAACCTCATTTAAAATTTCTAAAAACCCCTTAAAATTCATACAAAACTTTTGAAATCCCTCAAAATTTCACGAAAATTTATAAGAATGTAGAAAATTTTAGAAATCGCATAAATTCGTTGAAATCTTTTAAAATTCTTAGAAACCTCTTAAAATCCCTCAACATTTTAAAACATTTAGATTTCCTTAAAATATCTTACAATTTTTTTCAATATTTTAAAATTTCATAAATTCCTTTAAAGTTCCATGAATTCCTTTAAAATTTCACGAAATATTCTTTAAAATTCTAAAACTTTCGTAAAAATCACTTGAAAGTCGTCAAATTCCAGAAAATCCCTCGCAATTTTTATAAGTCTGTTAAAATATCTCAAAATTCCTCGAAATTCTAGAACCTCTTTTAAAATTCCTGAAAAGCCCTTAAAATTCACACAAACCTTTTGAAATACCTTAAAATTTCAGGAAAATTTTAGAAATCACTCAAATTCATTGAAATCTTTTAAAAGAGATATGTATAATATTTAAAAGATTTAGTGGAATTTTAAAGCATTTTAAAAAGCTTGTAAAAATTTTACAAAATTTTGATTTTCAAAAGTAATTTTAAAAGATTTAAAAGCATTTCATAGAATTTTAAAGGATTTTAAGAGGTTTTTAGGAATTTTAAGTGATTAAAAGAGATTTATATAATATTGAAAAATTTAGTTGAATTTTAAAAGCACTTCATGAAATTTTAAGAGATTTTTAAGGAAGTTTCGGGAATTCAAAGAATTTTAAGGAATTGTAAAGTTCCTCGTGGAATTTTAAAGGGTTTCACAAATTCTTTAAGATCTTCTAAATTTGAGTCAACAAACTTTCATTGATTTTTTAATGACTTGAAGTCGCAAGAAATTAAATAAATAATCTCTGTGTTTGTCTGCTAGTATAATCATAAAACTGTGTAATAATAGTTGTAGAAAGTACAAATTTCCCGGAAATGTCAAAGAAAAACTTTCTTTTGTTTCTGGAAAAATCCAGAAGGGTGAAGGGTGCGAATGCGTTTCTCTTCCTGTGAATGAAAGGACGTGATGCCAGTTTCCACTGCAATATGTTTCAAAATTGTTTTACCCGGTGTGGGATGAAGATAAAAATGCTTCAACCTCCTTGAATCTTCAACCTCCTGGCGCTTTCCTTCCCGGTCCCTGGGAGCTCAGCAAAGTAACTTTTGCGGGATGTGATGTGGAAAATTGGATTCAAGTTTGGTTGGAAGTGCAGAGAAAACGGAAGAGAAGGGAAGTGAGAGTCACTACGGCATACACGAGACGGGGAGAAAGTGAGAAAGAGAAACAAACTGGAGAGACAGACGTAAAGACAGGAAAACGACGTTCACAGGACAAGACTCTCTTATTGCATGTATAATCCCTGCCAAGATTGTGTTCAACTATCACAGTTGAGCTCAAGAACACAGTCCTAGAAATTAGCCATTTTACCTAAGACTCTGAAAACGATATTGTTTTTTACTCTCTAAACTTTATTAATACTTATAAATAAGTTTCTTATACTTGACAAATATAATTCAAAGAAACCCTGTAGAAACTTTGTATTGATAATGGCAGTAATTGAATTGTAACGTGTTTGAAAGAAAATCAATTTAAAGAAAGTTTGAGCCCCTCTGCGAATTGTGTCTCTGGATCAGGACTTTTCCACTTTGCACCATAACACCCCTGATGAGTTTATCTCTCAAAGATGACTAAATGGACGATCCGAGGGAAAATGCTTGGTTACTCATGCGTACAAAAGGGGTCAATAATGCCTGCCCTAATGTGTCCCTCGAGTATTACACTAATAACTTCCCCAGTTTGCAAGTTGAGAAATCGTTGATTTTTCCCCCTGTGCTTTCTATTGGCCAATGAAGTGATCCAACTATCTTTGAGGTCAGGTTTCCTCCTCCAAGGCTCGATTTAGAGTCAAGTAATCACCTGATTGGAAGAAATGCTCAATTATTAAAGGGAGTGAAGTTCAACTTATAAAAAATATATCCTTTTATATATTTCGATGTTGAAATGTTGAAATTACTCTTAAACAATTAAAAGGCCTATAAAAACAATTTGTTATTCAATTTACACTCTGTTTCTGAGGGGCGGCCAGAAGTGTCATTACTTAGAACTTTAAAAGCAACGCTTAGGGCAATTTTAAAGGGAGCGCACGACACTATGAAATGTTACACCAGAGAGAGAACCGAAAGTGGAATTTAATCTAGAGGGATTCATCTAAATCATCTCTCATCTTTCATTAAATATCTTACAATCCTTAGTATATAGCTATTATTAATATATAAATATATTAATAAATCTTGAATTTTTATTTTTATTTAGCTAACAATTTTTGTTTTCAGTTTTCTGTGTATATTTGGTATTCAAGCTTTGTCAAGTCTAGTTTCTGTTGGATGAAGTAACCATACTAGAGTAGAAGTAACTCTCTAAATATTTGCTCTTCCGATAGTCAGGGTCGGCCTCGGGGGACAAAGAGAGAGAAGGACTTTTGTTTCTCATAGTCTCTTTTGCAGGTTTGTATAGAATTGTTTATCATACAGAAAGAAGGAATACACTTTTATTTCGTATTGTTCAGAAACTTACTCAATTTATTCTCAGACACAATTCTTATTTTATCGATCAAATAAAGATGCGCAGTGCGATTCACAAAGCTTCAAATAAACTCTTTTCATCTAAGGAATTGGTGAGAATTTGTACATGTTTTTTCCTTTTTTCACTTCAGTCTAAGTTGACAAGAGAGTAAAATAATACAGAGTAATTTATGTAATCACTTTACAATCACTTTACAATCACTTCAAAATCGCATCTGTTCCAGCTACCAATTATGAAATTTTACACGCTTCCAATTAACTCAATTCAAACTTTTCGCCCTGCTAGCCTCGATTAAACTCAACCTAAAAGTGCATGCAAGTTCAGTTTAATTATGGTTCGCGTTTCGATTGCCCGACGGTAATTTTAAGATCAAATGACTCTGACTTTTTTCCTGAAAAGCGAACGAGGTAGGGAAAAAATCTCAAATCTTGTATTACTTTTTCAGTGATTTTTTTCATTATTTTTTCTAAAATCATACGTTTTTCATTCGACTCTTATTTGGACTTGAATTCCTTGAGTTTGCAATTTTCAGCTCGACGAAGTGGTTCAACTGAGTAATTCCGAAGTGGACGGAAGTGGAATTTCTCTTCTTGTCATACTATATTCGTCGTTTAAACGGTTTTCCAACTCTTTCTCACGCACTTGAGCACAAAAGCTAGTGTCCAGTGCCCACTTCTCTCTTCCTTTCTTTTTTCCGCCATAATTGGATCGTAATTTTTTACGCCCACATTGTCAGACTGAAATCGTCCTCTTTACAATAATCGCTTTGCTCCGGCTTTGACGTCCAATTCTGGGCGCAAGTGTGAGCTTTTATTATATAATGTACAGGGTCATCGTGAATCGCCAACGGTATTAAGCGGGGATTACAGCATACGTGACCGGTTTATGACTCCGAGCACACGACACGCTAATTTTAATAAATTTTCTGCTCTGGAATTACCGGTGTAACGCATGCGAGCGTGACATTTCTATCGACCCAATGTTTAACATTTTATCAACACATTCAATGTACTAAAATGGGAATTTGTACCAATCTCGCTTACATTAAACGACTAATCTCTGCCTCTTTACAAGGATTTTTTATAACAATATCCTCGAAATAATAATTTATTTGTATATAAATAATAGAATAAATAGGAAATGGTAATAATAAACTTATAGATATTGGTTTTAGAGGAGGTATTATGGTGAGGAAGGGTAGAGATAAGAGGGAGACAGGCCTAGTGGTAAAGGTCAGCATATGGTCAGCCGAAAGAGGGATGGGAAGGAGAAAGGGAAGCAGAAGGGGAAATGAGAAAGTTTAAAGGATAAATGGCGAGGAGGAACGAGAATTGAAAAAGCTTGAAGAATGAATGAGGAGGAATGGAAATTGAGAAAGCATGAAGAATGGATGGGAAGAAGGAATGGGAATTGAGGAAGCATGAAGAATAAAGAATGAAGTAGAACGACGAACGTGAAATGAGAAAACATGAAGAATGAATGGGGAGGACGGAGGAAAAAGAGGAAGGAGAAATGAGCAAGCTTGAAGAATATATAGTAATTATTTTCTGAAAAGTACTTGAGATTCCAAAAAAACGTTAATGAAATATTTTGAAAACTTTATGCTATCTAAAAGTCTTATCTAAAAGTCCTATCTAAATTTCGATAAATATAAATTGTATCCATATCTTTTTCACTGAAATCGCCAACTTTCTTTGATCTCAGATCAAAGAAAATTCGTCTCCCTTTTTTTTTCTCTGCTCCCTCCATGAAAAATAAGAGTCAAAATACACAAATAATCTGACTTTGATCAAGAATGGAGATTACAGAATGATCGTGGATTTGGAAAACAGTCCTCTGGGCGGATAAAGTAAAACTTGAGTATTGGAGACATCAAGCAGGTTTTCCAATAAGACTCTCGTAAATAACAAGAGCTTTTTATGGGGCTGTCATCCCCGATATGAAGCGAGACGTCCAGTGATCCGTACTCAGCGATCTTTTCCCTCCGGAATCACCTGTTGCCCTTCGCTAATTCCCTCAATCGACCTTTCACGTCTCTACCTCATTTAAAACGTTCATATCTTGCACTATATAATTAAACGTCACCGATATTCATTACGACCACATCAGAGAAATGAATACAGACAAAGGGGAAGATAAAGGGAGAACAAGTTTCATTCAGTATTCAGTATTCAGTTTGTAGTCTGCACACAGTAACCAGCACCTGTTGCCCTAAATAAGAGTAAGAACGTTGTATTTGCTTCAAATGCTTCTGGTTATTTTAATATTGAATGCACCTGCCTCTAATTCCTCTCATGGAAGTTGGTACCAGCATGTAAATTGCATAATCTCCGCAGGATCAGTGAAAATTCTCTCACATGAGAATCAAAAATTATCATTTGAAATTCCAGTATGACATAAATTTCTTCCCTGTTTTATATATAGCAATATACTTTTTTATATATACTTACAACTTAAGTTATTTAAAAACCAATGAAATTTCGCTCATTCAAATTTAAAGATTTTAGAGATTTTAGGGAAATGTCGTTACATCACTTTTTTTGGAGAGGTATTTCAAGAGGTTTTTTTTAGGAATTTTAAAGCAATTTGTGAAATTGCAAAAGATTTTTTAAGGCTAAGGAATTTTAAGGGATTTTCAAGGTTTTGAAATTTAGAGGAATATTAAGAGGTTTTTAAGGACTTTAAAAGATTCCAACGAATTTTAAGGTATTTCGAAGGTTTTCGTAAAATTTTAAGAGATTTGATAAGGTTTCTGGGAGTTTTAAGAATTTTTAAGGGATTTTGAATCTTGTGAAGTTTCGAGGAATTTTAAAAAAAGTCAAAAGATTTTAATAATTTTTAAAAGGTTTTATAGAATTTTCAGGATTTCATGGAATGTAACGATATTTCTAATAATTTTAATGGATTTTCAATGAGGACATAAAGAGACTTTAAATGTTATCGTAGAATTTAAAGAATTTTAAGAAGTTGCTGGATAATTTAAGATAATTTTATTGAGGGATTTCAAAAGATTTTCTATACATGCCTATTTGATTTTTAGAAGAACTTGTACAATTTAAAAGGATTTCGAAAGTTGTAGTAAAATTTTAAGGGATTTTATAAGATTTTTCTACTTATTAAAAGATTTAGTAGAATTTTTAAGAATTTCATGGAATTTGATAAGATTTGCAAGTATTTGAAGAGATTTTAAATGTTATGAAACTAAGAGAGGTTTTTATGGATTTTTAGAGATTTTTGCTAATTTTAACTTGGATTTCAAGAGATTTTTAATTTTAATGGTTTTTGTGTATATTTAAGGGACTTCAAGAAATTTTTGAGATTTTGAAGAAATTTTAAGGAATTTTAAGATATTTGAAAGAGTTTTAGAGAATTTTAAGGAAGTCAAGAGATTTTAGTAATTTAAAAAATATTTTGTGAAATTTTAAAGAATTTTGCAAGATTTATAATAATTTTAAGAGATTTTATGATTTGTAGAAGATTTTGTAGAATTTTATAGATTTCATGAGATTTCTAATAATTTTAATAGATTTTAAAGTACGTCTATTAGGGACTATACATTTTTTAGGGATTTCGAAGCTTTCCTGAAATTTTTTTGTGCAGTGATTTTGTTTTTCTCTTTTCAACTTCAAGTCATATACAAATTTGAAAATATTTAATGAGATTTAAAAGGTTTTAAAGTTTGTCAGTTAATTTTATTGAGTGATTTCAAAAGAATTTCTCCACATATATGATTTTTAAAAGATCTTGTAGAATTAAAAAGGATTTCGAAAATTGTCGTAAAATTTTAAGGGATTTTGTGCGATTGTTCTAATTATTAAAAGATTTTCTAGAATTTTTAAGGATTTCATGAAATTTGATCAGATTTCTACAGATTTTAAGAGATTTTAAATGTTAAGATATTCCAAGAGGTTTTTGAAAGTATTAAAAATTCCACGAAAATATTTTTATAATTCCTTAAAATTTCTTGCAATTTTCTTAAAATCCTTTATAATGTAACGAAAAACTTTAAAATTCCTTAAATTATATCAAAATTTTTCAAAATTCCGTAAAATTCCACAAAAACATAATTGTAATCCTTTTTCTGGATTTTTAAGGGATTTAAAGAGGTTTTTAGAGTTTTAAGAAATTTTAAGGTATTTCGAAGGTTTTTCTGAAATTTTTTGCGCCATTAGTTTGTTTTTCTTTTTTCAACTTCAAGTAATTCAAAAACCAATCAAATTTGCAACAACAATCTATGCGAGATTTTCGTGACATTTCGTGACACCAATTTTTTAAGATAGGAGGATATATACAGAAAACTGAGAAAGTAACTTTTTATTCTGGACGTTGATTGTGTTTGTATACTAGCAACATATAGAAGAGTGAACTAAAGATATTTACTATTATTGTTTGCAATAACGCGTCGATTCGATTTCAGATGACAATCATACTTTACAATTTAGTGCGCGTTCAATCTTTTGTAGAAAATAACAATAACAACATATAAGAGGACTTATTACATAGTAACAAGCATAGCAATGTTTTGCGAATGATGGAGAAAGGCAAGCGCATTTACGATTCAATCAATGAAATCAAAGCGGACGGGAAATGATGCAGGCCATCGCTAAAACCTCTATTCTCGTTTTCCTCTGCTGTGTTATAACATTCCAGTTTCAACCCCTATCAGCCATCCCTCCTCGCGGACATTGTTGCAATGCGTATTCTCACCGACAAACACACACACACACACAACTTATGCGTCGGTACATTTAGGCAATTCGATTGTCAGCGAATCGCCTTTCATGTAATCCCCTTTGAGCATTTCACGCGTTCGAAACTCACATCCCTAACTGGATATGTATTGAATATGTAGTGAAATAGTTTCTCGTCGAAAACACCAACAAATACTTTTGCAAGTTTCAATTTGACGAAACAAAAAACTGTTCATGTTAAATCACTTTTCTCCGAGAGGGAATGATTATCAGAATCTCAAAGTCCATCCAGTTAATAAAGTTCCCACAATATCCTTTCTATCATTTAATTCTTCAATATTGCATCTTTAATCTTGCAAAGTACTAAAGTGAGAATAAATTGTAATGAAAATGAAAAAGGAACTGAGAGATAACAAATTACAAAGGAACTAAAGGCGATTCTTTCTCACCCAAAGACGCTTCCTTATTACAATTGAAAGTTTCTTAATGTCTGGAAATCTTTGAGTAGTGTTTCAAGGGAGAAACTGACTTTCAACTTTGCCAGTAATTATTCCCAAGTAAATAAATTGCTTTGTGCAAATATAGTTGCAGAGATGAAACAAATTTAAACGTATTCTTTCAAAAGTATTTCTTCAAAGAAGTTTATTACGTTTATTGATGATAAAGATACATTTCTTACAACTAAATTCATCTTTTCAGTGTTTATTTGTTTATTGTGATTCAGTAATTACTGCATTCATAATAAATCTAAGCATTCATAAAGTTTCAATTTATTTACAGTCACAACCAACTGTTTGAAGTTTCTCGTTTTCTTAGAAATAATCTCAGCTATCTTGTATAGCATTTTCTTCTTGAATTTTACAAATGGGAAATATGAACATAAAATTAATGCTAATTGTCTATATAAAAACAAAGGAAGCAATTATAATAAAGTTTACATAATTCGCGAGATACTAATGTAAATCTAATCTAATTTTCAACGTTCGAGCATTTAAACATTACGCTGTTGTCTAACTTTGTACCAGGTTGACCTCCTTTCCACTTCTGCGTCAGGACACAAGATAATTTTCGCCCTTTCTCTCAGAAAGTTCCCTCGAGCACAGAATTCAATTTCATCAAAGCCATGAGTCCGAAGTTCTTGATTATCCTGCACTCGTTACATCAAAGAGTTTCACAATTTTTCTCAATTTTACTCAATTTCCCTCTAATACCCAAATTACGAACTGATCCACTCTCAACGATTTTCCCGAGTCGAATTTTCGCGCTTAGGATTCATTCCTCAGAGAGGAAATGCCAGAGACTGGAATCGTATCAGTTCTACTTAAAATTTAAATGAAACTTGAAGCTTCTTTTAACGTGTAGAATCGTGCCTTGGACGTTTAAACACTGGGTTAAATTTTCAATGGTGTAATTTACATGAATGTCCTACTTTTTTCTCTTTCAAGCAGTACACGAAAAATTTTACAGAGATAGGAAAAAATGTAGAGAGGATTTGCCTCAAGTTAAGAGGATAAAAGTAATTTGCAATTTTAAGAGTACTGTAGATGGCTTCGTTAATTACTCGAGATAATATTACTCTTTAAATGCAATTTAATTACTTCCATAATTTTAATCTATATACATATAATAATTCCTTCATTTAATTTTAGTTGTGATGCATTCTCAGTTACTCACTGATGAAATTCATCAAAATTTAATCATTTTTTAAGTAGATTAAATTCGAACACAAGTAATACTAATTAATGGAAAGGAGGGCAATGATTCGCTAAATTATTCAGGTAAGAGTTTCTCGATTCGTCTCTGAAGTAATTATATAAGTTTAAACGAGTTGACCCCTGAACTGAAAACACTCGTATACAATTTTTGTCACTGACTTCGTCTACTGCTCTAAGTTCTTTGCAAAAGTTACACCCATTAGAGTCTATAATACCAGGTAAAAACTTTTAATCAATATCTGTAGAGTACTTTCCAAATGACACTTGAAGTAACATACTTTTTCTTAATGACATGGACTTTTTACAAATTTTGTGACAGATAATCCCTGAATTCATATTTTTTAATGAAAGACAGATGCAATGATTTTTTTAATGACATATAATGTAAGTTGAAGGTTTTTATAACTTTTTCTGGAATCATCATAGCACTAAATAAGAAAAAAGCACCAAAAAAGTCCTAAAGTAACAATAAAAGTTCAAAATCCTTCAGGATACTTTAGGACATAAATTTCACTAGTAAAAATAATTAGAAAAAAAAACGTTACTTTTCAAGTACTACTGGCCCAATTAAAAGTGAAATTCATTTCTAATTTTTTTATTCCAATGCCAACTGTATGAAAAGTGTTTAAAAAAATGTAATACTTTACGGGACATTTTTTTAGACCTTATAGGGATCCTATAGGACTTTCTTTTACTCTCTCCGTTTCTGAGCTACGGTGACTTAATGTGTGAACTCTACGCTCGTAAATAAAAAAAAGGAGAAAAAAAATTAATATTGGAAATGAAATCTGAATTTAACTACAGTTATTTATCACTTGGAACATCATTCATTCTTCCTCTTACTTTTTTTGCCATTGACAGGGGTGGGTTCAGTCGTTTTGCAGGATTTTCGGGCAAAGCACAAAAACAAGAGGAATTTCATTAAACGATAAGTGACATAGAAAGCGGTCAAGAGGACGACAGCCAGGAACAGAAAAACGTCGAGAAGGTAGTATTGGTACCAGGGCAAATCCGCCCCTTCACTTCGAAGATAACGACGTCCGTTTCCCCTAGCGATGAATTCCGACCACCAGACTGCTGTTTCCAAGGGACTCGCTGGTCGGTCTCTGTAAGCCCTGGACAGTGCCCGGGCATTCTCTTGATACCTGTAATAAAAGTAAAATCGATAATTTCATGTTGTTTTCATTTTTACGATCTTACGAATCGACCCATCCCACTTCTCCAATAAATTCCGCTGTATTAATCTCAATCTTCAGTTCTTTATTTTCCACCAGAACTCGTTTGGACTCGCAAGTTCAATTTGCTCTCAATTCAGTTGAACTCAAAGAAAATAAATTATAGTTCAATATATTCAAGTTGAATATATATTCAACTTGAATTATAGGTAAGAAAAAGGAATTTTAGAAAATACGGTGAAAGAAGCGGTGTAATTTTTGTTATTGTGGGGGGGGGGGAGAAAATAAATAATGTAGACGGGCATATTTAACTTAATTTATAAGCATGAATTGGAAGGATGTAAATTCAAATAACTGAGGTCGAGATGAAATATAAACTACTTTAATGAGCAAGACAATTAGTGAGAAATAGTTGTAAATTTTATTACCGTTTATCATATTTACGTAAATGAAATACGAGTGAAAACTCTCAAAGCAAGGTGTTTAAATAGATATAAATATTCCACTTTCATGAATAATTACTTTTGGATATAATTTCATTCGTTTTATTTTTGTTTTTGAAGTTAAAGGTTTGAAACATTCTTTTGAAACTGGAGATCACTGAGCGTAAATTTCCGTGTTTAATTCCCTTTCTATGTGAAAAATGATAGTGTTATAGAGCTTTTTCTCTTTGTGCGGCTGAGCTTTTCTCTAACTTCCTTCAAGTTTTTTTCTTCGTTTTCACCGAGTACAAATTTACTGTTCCTTCTCGCAAGTTATACATAGGAGAATCAAGAAGTCGATAGTCTTTCAAGAAAATACATTGGAAAGTCTGTCGGAAGTCATTTTTGTAGTAGTTTCTCCTTTTTTTAGAAGGATGGCAATCTTCAAATTAAAAATTTTTAATTAATATTAAAGAAGTATAAACAGTTTACCCTTAAATATTATTCGCATCGACAAAATTGTTTTTTAAATCTGATATTTATTATCCATTATGATGGAAAGGTAAAAAAATTACAAAAGGAATCCTCTCTGTAATTAAAAAGATAATTATCAGAAAGATATATTTTTCCCTTTGTGTAATTGTCGAAAATAATTACCTACCACACTTGAAAAAGATGAATCATATTAATTACATCAAAGTGAGTAGCTGCACAGAAGTTTTCCTTTCAAATCCCTTCGTTCAAAGTAAATACATTTCGCCTTGAGTCATAAGACCCTTTCGCTTGCCTATTATCTTGCACAATTAGAAAGTATGGCATCTTCTTTGCCAATCGGATCGTATGAATTTCTAAAGAGCGGATTGTTCGTTCATGGTATTGAAGCGTAATCCGCTTTCTCTCGAAAGAAAGAAAGAAAGAAAGAGGAAAAGGCTCTCCAGTCTCGAGTTCTCAAGATGGGCGGGTACCTTGGCAACGTTCAACGATGCATAAAAATCTGCTACGTTGTCCGCAGCACCAACTCTAAATTATCGTGGTAGCAAGGAGGAGAGAAAGGAGTAAGAGAGGACAGAAAAATAGTTCGATAAATAGGATAGATAAGGAAAAGGGTGGAAGCGAACAAGAGCGAGCAAGAAAAAGAAAGATAGGTAAATTGGTTTTTACGTTCGGAGGTGGGTTACGTAAGAGCGATAAATTACAAATGCATGACGCTTCCCTTGACGAGAAAAGTTAATATTCAGACTGAAGATTACTTTGCGAACCAGTGAAAAAGCGCAGATGGCTATTTGAGAATGCTGAGAGGGTCCGTCGAGTCCTACATCTCGTTTCTATGACTTAATTTGTTTCTTTATTACTTATATAAATGTCCCCAAGAAAGTAATGTCCCAAAGTTTCTTATCCATTATTACTTATAGTAGTTTATATTTTTCATATCAAAAGAATATATATATATACATATATATATATGTATATATATATATCCATTATATTATATCCATATAAGATATAATTCCATATATCTTTTACACATCTACCCACCCAAATTTTTTAAAGAAAGAAAATAACCCGTTATAGATAGCTGTTTACGGAGATCAAAACCCACATATTTCTTTCTTGCTCGATATCGAAATTTATAGCTCGAGGGTTAGTATATTATTTGAAAACTGAAATCTTATTGCGTGTGAGGTCGAAGTTTGATCTCGTGACCCGCCACTTCCGTAAACGGGGTTTTGAGCGTGTACTGATATTCTTTCCTCTTTCACATTACCCGGGACGACTTATTGAGTTACAATGACGTATATCGTCGGGAGCGATTGGATTTTTCCTTACCGTCGTCACTGCGGTATTCGCCAGTAACGAGGAAAAAACCCGAAGAAAACGAGATTGCTCCAGCCTCTGCAGAAATTATTCCTATATTTCCTACTTCTATCTTTTAACTTTCATCTCTCATATTCGATCTCTTATTTCTTATCTTTTAACTTGTTCCGTTCCCTCTCCTCTAATTTAATCCATTTCCCATTAACAACTGATCGCTCTCTATAAAAGAGAATCAATTAACAGATTACTCGTCGAGGATTTCATAAAAACATTAATTCCGATTGAAATGTACACTTCTACCAGTTACAAACTCGATAATGATTTAATGATCGACTCACTACATTTCCTATCAGGATTTAAACACAAACCTCTCTCATTTCCATCTACAATGATATCGATATGTATAGGATATGTTTTACAAATGACAGAAATACTGGTTGTGAATTCACTGCTTATAAATTCAGTGTAATCATAATTGACAATATATTTGTTATTTATCTTTATCTACTTTGTACCTTTTCATCCAAAATAAACAATTTAAGTACAGCGATAAAAAATCTCTCCGTATTATAAAAGTCATTATAAAAACAACTCTTCTGGAACGAAAAATTAAATTTATGTAGATAGATAAATATAGTTTATTATGTAGATAAATTAAAGTATTATATTATATAGGGGAATTATGTGGGCTCTTGTGAAATGTAGCACTAGGAGCGCAAGTTGATGTTATTTCACAGCTGTCACTGTTGCAAAGGATAGTAAATTGTAACATCCAGCTGGCAGAAGGGTGGAATGCACAGGAGGAAATTTCAAATTTATGAAGTTTTCAGGGAAGATGGGAATGCGTCCCACCGGATATCTTGCATGAGCTCCTGGGGAATATGCCTAGAAAGTCTAATTGCCGACATTTAGATTCTCATAGGACTTTGTGGAATCCCTACCGAAAACTTAGTGGCGAATTTCGGGTTTGCTGGAAATGCCTCGTAGATTTCTCCCGGCAACATTTACTCTCGGAGTTTAACCGCCACCAAAAGATTGGATTAATATCTAATTCTTGTTCTTTGTTCTCGAACAGTTGAAACACGAATTTTGAAGACACGCTAATTGAAGTCTGTCAAAGGAAGGAAAACAATCGTTATGTCAGGTAAAAACAGCTTTGACACACTAACTATGTAATCTGGTCAGACGTTATTTTATATGCATTGGTTCAGACTAGATTGAACGACTAAAATATAATTCAAAGCCGCTGCGGGCTCTGCCTGAATTTGACCAAGGCAAATAATGGCGGGCAGGTTGATTCGCGGGTAGCACCTGTAAACACGAATAATGGAGAGTACCAATTGGTAAATTGTGCGCTCCCGGGTTAGTCGGTGAGTGGCGCGAGTAGTTTCGTGCCTACATTGTCCAACGAAGACAAATGCTCTCGTTTAATACTGTATGCATAATGATGCGAATGTACAATTCTACACGGCGCGAAACATCCAAAAAATTACATTGTCGTCAGCCCCGACGGCGTAACTAATCTCACTTTTTAGTTCCTGCATAAAGAAACACGAGAATCCTCTTTTCACGAAAATTAGAACAGGATAATAAAGCTGAATGAGTCACAAATTCTAATTAAAAAATTTTTCCGAGCCTTGTGCCATTTTCTTTATTTGCCAAAAGCTTTCATGTAAAAACATAAAATCGGCGAACTTTTTGCAAATTGCTTTGATGTCTGGCAAATGTTTTCTAAAAAGTTTCAAACCTTGGGAAATATTCCGTTAACATAAAATGTAGTTAAATGAGCAAAAAGTGGCGGCGAATGAGAGAGTCGAGCAATTCGAAGTGAAGGTAATCCTTGCAACAAATCACTTTCGTGCCAGTGTTAAGGCGATAATCCATTTGACGTACCCTTAATCGATACTAGGTTCCGCATTTCTCGCATTCACTCCTCGTGTAATGTATTTCTAGTATTACAGTACAGAGGCTCTACTCAATTTCCTCTAGCGTTTCACTACATTTACTTCATTTCGCTCTATTTTTCCCGGGACGCACATAAAATGTCAAATTACGTGACATTAAACAGCAGGCAACGTCAATAAATGTAGGGGAGGCGAGCACCATTTCGATTTGACGATTACTGCTTATCGTGGAATCGCAATTCGCAATTCGCGATCCCCCGAAGCCAGGTTATTACAAAAGCTCGGGAATGACACGCGAGATATCGATATTGCCGTGCCCATCAAAGATCCCTCACCTCGTTTAATTCACGAAAGAAAATCAAAGATGCCGCGATACCAGGTCCAGAATAATCGGATTTCTCACTGAGATTTCCACTCTGTAGAATCTGTATTTAATCGAGAAACTTTCATAGCCGCAGGATTATCCTATGGGATCTTTCTGCAAATTCCCAACCCTTCTTGAAGCACCTAGCCAGGTCATAATTGACTCAAAAGACAAATTTTATCTCCAGGGAACCGCAAATATAGAAGCTTGCTGATATATGAAAAGCTTCTCTTTTTATCGCTCTTTTAAACGCTGAATTTTATGCAGTGGTTGCGCTAGAAATCAATTCAGTCTGTAATTGTCATGAGACTAATGAGAAGAGAAGATAAAGGAAGGATAAACAGGATTATTTCAAATACTTCTATAAATTGCACACAAAGGTAAAGAAATTACATCCTAGACGACCTTTGGGAAATGACAAGGCGACAGTAACCAACCATGCATGCGTAATGGGATTATGAACCACTTTTCAAAGTTTCCAACGTTCAAGCGCTGAGCAGTGTTTGAATTCCCTCCGCATTCTGCACTTTTAAAGTAAAAAGATATAAACGAAAGTTAATTTCAAATTGAGCGACGCTGTAATTGAAAGAGAGATGGGATAATGCGCCACGTGACACGTTGCCGACTTCAAACATGACTTAAATTTATTTCAGCTTGAAAAACAATTAGAAGCTACCTTTCCCGTTTCACAATACACTTATGACTTCAAAAAATGAGCTTCAAAGTAATAACTTCTTTAATTATATTTCATTCTTTTAAATGTTAAAACCCTCCTTTTGAAATTTGGATGAATGAATATTGATACTATTTTGAAACTTTATCATGGTTATTATAATATCATATTCTCACTACATAAAGTGCTAGGAGTTGTTTTGTGTGCATGTAAGCAATTTTGGTTACTATAAATGCTACAACAAAGAGCACGAATTTCACGAAGTAGAACGAATTTCGTGCAGCCAAATACAGTGAATGAAAATACGGAAAAATACGTTCGATGTGATATTGTTTTTCTGTATTTCTATCACCTCGCCTGACTACACCAGATTTATTTCACAGCACGAAATTCACACTTACTATTTGGCGTGTCACTGTACATTCATGTGTAAAGAAAATGTTCAACTGCATCGTTTGCGACGTTTCAATTTACTCAAATATCCACATTTTCATATTAAGAGATATATATATATATATATTCAGTGTCTTCAAGTATCGACATTTCATCGTACAACTTTTATCTCGGAAATATAAATAAAATAAGATTTTTCTCGATTTACAAGCCCCTGTTTCCAACTCTCCAGACCAGCCCCCTTTTTAAAAGGTTTTTTTCATTTTCAGTTTTTTTCACCAATTTACAAGTTCCTACTTATAAACCATTTGCCAGACTTTCTTTTCCTAACTACTTTTCACGCCCCGTTCACCCCGCTTTTGCAAACCATTGTTTCAATTTCAAATTTTTTTCTCGATTTATAAATTAATGTTTGCAACCCCTTCTCCAGACCTTGTTTTCCAAACTTTTCTTTTCATGTACCCTTTACCCCCTTTTACAAACTCTTCTTTCTATTCTAATTTTTTCCGAACCTCCTTTTCACTTTAAAATAAATAAATAAAAATCCTGGGATAGCTATAAAAAATGTAAAACTAGTTGTGAAATTGGACTGAAGATTCAGATGTTTCTTTGGACGATTTTTTGTTTTCAATTTGTCGAATTTGAAAACAATCTTCAGATTATTTTCGTTGTATGAAATTTATTGTGATTTTTAGAAATTTTACCATTTACTGCTATTTTTATTGAATGAATTGAATCTAAAGAAATTTAAAACGATTAGGCGATATTTCACTGGAATTTAAAAGTATTTAACTAGATTTCATGGGATTTTAAGTAATTTTAAAGGATTCAATGATATTTTGTGGAATTTTATTATAAGTATGTAATGTGATGAACTTTTAAAGGATTTCAAGGAATTTTATGACATGTCATTGGATTTTCAGATATTTTAAAAGCGATTTAATGAGATAGCATGGCATTTTCAATCATTTTAAAGAATTTGACGATATTTTTTAAAACATTAAGTAATTTTACTATATTTTATGGGAATTAAGTAATTTTAAGGACACTTAAGAGATCTAAGGAATTTAATGAAATTTTATTGGATTTTCAGATGTTTTAAGCGATTTAATGAGATTTCATGGGATTTTCAATAATTTTATTTTAAAGAATTTAACGATATTGTGTAGAACTTTAAGGAATTTTAAGGGATTTTATGATATTTTATGGGAATTAAGTAATTTTAAAGACTTTTAAGAGAAACTTATAGGTTCCTTAAATTAGACAAGGAATTACAAGCTTTTATAATTCAAAGATTAAAATTTCTAATTATTATCATACTTCTGATTTTAAAATCCTTTGATTTTAAATTTTGTAGAATCTTCTGCTTTGTTAAAGAATGTTTTAATTTTAATTTATAATTTGTTTTTGTTTTTTTACTCTAAAATGGTATCAGTAAATAAAAAAAAACGATTTCTGTACCTTGGTTTCTATTTTTTGGATATATTACAAACAAGAAAATGGAAACAAAAAAATTCGTCAGAAAAAAAGTCTGAAACTTCAGTCTAATAGTTGTGAAGTTGTATCTGCGATTTTAACAGATAAAATCTGTTAATCTTAAAACTCTATCTATAAAATTTACAGAAATGCTTCTGTTAGAAGCATTTCTCTAAAAACTTGAATCAGTGAAATTTACATGATTACCAGTCAAATTCCACTGATTTGCAGTGACTCTTTTCTCACGATTTTAATCAGTGAAAAATCTACTGGAAATCAGTGAAAAAATCACTGAAATTTTTAGTAGTTTAGTGAAGATGACTGAAAATTTCAGTGACCTTTGACTGATTCTCAGTGAACTTTTACTGATTAAAATCGTGAGAAGAGAGTCACTGAAAATCAGTGGAATTTGACTGATTCAGTTTTAGAGAGAATAAATAAGAGTTATATTTTACTCCAAAAATGGAAATAATTTTATTAAATCTAGATTTTCTAGTCAGTTCCTCAATCAGTGTAGCTTTACATTCCTTACTAGTAACTGACAACTTTCCTTATTGGAAATTTTCCTTATTGACGTTTCCTTATTGGGTGCTAACCAGATGTAGGGGAAAACTGACTAGAAATTTACAGAAAACTAGGACCAATTTCTACTTTACAATTTCTATTTTAATAATTACAAACTCTTTTTAATAATTACTATTTTTGAAAAATGATTGAAAAGTTCTGAACGTTCAAATGAACGAATTTTTGTACTGATTGTATTTGTAACTATAAAAAGTTTTTAAATATTGATTCATTTACATTGAAAATAATAAAAAATTAAATAAACTTGTAATCCTGATTGTTATTTTTAGTTGGCACAATCTTTCTGGATAAAATATAATTTGAAAAAAAATATTTCGTTCATTTGAACGTTCGAAACTTTATTTACATTTTTGAAAACGGGATTTTACCCTCAAACAAAAACCATTCACTCAAAAATCATTGAAATCAGAAACAAGGAATGTATTAAGCAAACCCCTCAATTTTAATTATTAATCCTGACAACTGATTCAGGTAAGCTTCTGATAAAGATAAATGTAAAGAAGTTTCAATTCAAAACTTTAGTACACGATTCTAGAGGCAAAGTTGCCTTTTATCGTAGCTTGGTTTCGAATTTATTCTACTTTCTTAACGGCTATGGGTTACTTTTCAAACAAGGGGAAGAATAAGAAAAGAAGGTGTAGCTAAGAGAAAGCATTAGGAGCGAAATAGGGTCGAAGTGCAGGGTTATCGCATTTGACCACGATGGACCTAACCCAAGCGATTTCAAGACATTAGTCGACTGAACCTTTTCTCCAAACTTCTCCTTGGTTGCCTCGCTCTAGTGACCTCTGAACCTTGCCCCATCCCCTCGCTTGACTCCACCCCTCATTTCGCTCCCTTAGATCGTTGAGAATCGTAATTTCTTTCCCCTTAATCTTTAGTTTCGTACGTGAGAGCAGGTGCTTCAAAGTACAGGTTGGGGAAAAAAAGGACCAGAAAAAAGGAAAGTGGCCCCAGTTGGCATAAAGGTAGGGGTAACTGGTGAAAAAACAAAAGGAAAAAAAAAGAGAGAGGACTGCCACGGGTGCGAGCCCGCCTGCAAGTCAACGGCGGAACGAGAGTTCCGCGGAACACATTTCGCCTCTCGAATAAATTGGAGAGAAACGTGCAGAATAGAGGTAAGCGTGGAGGCAGCTAGGAAGTAAGGAGGAGAACAACAGGGCAATAAAGAAAAGGGGTGTCGGGTAACCCAACGACCAGCGGTACTACGTTATTCCTAGCCCGTAACCAAAGAACCTTGTTTCGTGAACAGTTGTGCTGTGAGATGCTTTTTTCATGGAAAACATGTAAAGAGGGCAAATTTTGATGAAATTGTGGTGAAAAAATGACTCTTTGGCATGGAAAAGGGCTTTGGCAGAGAGGGTTGAAAAGGGGTAGTATAGAAAACTGGATAAGTATCTATTTCTGGAAAAGTAGATTGTAACAATGGCCATAAAATGAACAGATCTCAAACTCGAAAACATATTCCTGCATCTGAAAAGATTAAACTAATACCCCAAAAGCACAGCTGCAAGAAAAATAATGACTCGATTATATTTAAGAAGAATTTGCGTGCAGCATAATGAAACTTAAATAAGACGACTAAACGCCACAATTTTCGAACCCCATGAATACAAAATCAACATGATTATCTTCTTCACTATGGGGGCATAGTGTTGACATGCTAAACAGAGTTAACCGTTATTTCGTCAGGTAATTGCATTTTGGTTCGCAATAAATAATTGTCATCGAGGCGAGGAGCTTCCAACTCAGAGTGAAACTTTGAAACGCCATGCCATCGCGAAATTTCCCATGTGGCCATCTCGTGGCGGGAGTGTACCAAACCCCGCCCCCTTTCACCCCCTCGAAACCAGAACCGAAGATCGAAAGGGTGATCTGAACACGTACATTGCGTTTAAGCCATCCCATGTGCCTAGAGCGTGCCTTGAATGCGCCTCCGAACATATTATATATATATATATATATAAAAGTGCATCTATTATTTTAAGGAAGAGCGAAGCTCAACGAATAAAAAACAAAAATATTATTTGTCTTCTTTTCCAATAGAATTATCATACCTAATCCCACTGCGGAGTCCAGGAACGTGGACGTAACACTGCGCGGGCTTAAAGAGAGGAAGCGGGATAAAAGATAATGGGCGTGAACTTAGAAATTTAAAAACAAAAATAGACTTGCTCGTATAAAGTATTTTTGGTCAGAATTTGGTTAATGGGCGTGAGAAAATATAATGGGCGTGGTCACAGAATATGGGCATGGTCTCTTGTTATGGGCGTGAGAAAATATAGTGGGCGTAGTAACATAATATGGGCGTGGTTTCGTGTTATGGGCGTGAGAAAACATAATGGGCGTGTTCACATAATATGGGTGAGAAAATATAGTAGGCGTGGTCGCATAATATAGGCGCGGTTTCGTGCTATGGGCGTGGCTTTGGGCGTTGTTAATGATAATTGGGGGGGATAATTCACGCGTCTTTTAATAGAGTAGTCGTGGTTAAAAGGGGAGTCTTAGGGGGCGTGGCTAAATAAACTACCCTTGAATAACAGTAGATAGTGGGAGTATAAAGGAGTAGAGATAGTGGGCGTGGGGATTCTTGGAAGCAAGGCGTAAACAGAAAATTTTTAAGACATTGAGTGATAAATATCATATAAAACAGAACGTGTAGTATTTGGGGAAAGGGAGCAGCGGATGGAGTAAAAAAGATAAATAAATCGCGAGGCGGGGATGTAGGGAAGAGAAAATATTAATAGTGTTTGAGAAAACGAAGTCCCAGAACTGGTAGAATACAAAATAGAGAGAGGATGCCGCCAATTTGCAAATGTCAAGATCGAGAAAGGAAAATAGCGTACAGATACATAAACTACTTTTTCAATACGCATATACATCGCTTGAATCAACAGTAGAAACTATGGATGGATGCATATTACATATGCGATCGTAGATTCGAGAAAATGGATCACAGAGTGTTGTGTTGTATTTTGTTGAGAATAAATGGAAATAAAACCCAATGATAGAAAGTTCTGCATAAAGGATTTAGATCATGTATTCTACTTTAACGATGCATAAAATACACTTCTTAAGAAATAATAGAGCCAGCCCATTATAAGAGAATATTGGAAATATTCAATGCACTCTTTTGAAACGGGAAGATAATCTTCTTTTATTTTTTTTTTATTCTACGAGAAATTTAATAAAAATATAGCGGAGGAAAATTAGTGTTTGAAAAAGGAAAATTACAAAGATAGATAATTTTGTTTCTCTGATAAAATATTTTGCACAGTTTCCTAAAAGTTGAATAAGGATGAGATTGAGGCGGAAATAAAAAAAAAACATGAAAATAAGTTGAAAATGGAATCTTGAAAAATGGAAGTGCCTTTAGAAAAGTGAAAGGTTGCCTTCAATAAATAGTAATGAAATATTAAAGTTGGGAACGGTAATAAACGTAAACGCTAAAGGCATACAAAGGCGTTATTTATGGATCATTTCAATTACACTAACTCCAAGGAAGATACGGAACTCGTGACAGTTATGCGAAAGTGGATTGAACGTACTAATATAAATCTGAATAAAATTAGAATACAAATGAAATTGTGAGAGAAACGGGATGTGCGAGATTTAGAAAATGAATGTGCATGGTAAGAATAAATAATAGAAAAAAAATGTCACATGATATGAGAATCTGGAGCGATGAGAGATTTCAGGAATATGAAAAATAAAGTACGATATGTGATAAATTAAATTGAAGGGAGAATATCAGTCAGCAATAAATTTGGTTCTTTACAACTTATTCCCACTTTTCTTGTTCAAATTCTCTTCTGTTTAATTTTTATCCCCTCTTAGCAGGTGTAAAGTTTATTTTCTACTATTGCAATATGTTGTTTACTCTGTGGATAATATTTGAGGTCGTTAACGCTTTAATTAAGAAGTTACAACGGAATTTAAAGGAAAATTGCGGAAGTTGAGAATATTATAATATTTCGGTGAGATTCACTCGCTTGATGAAATTAACCCTTAGAACCGCATACATGAAAGTGGAATTACCTCGTATCGTTGAACACTTTATCAAGGGCACTCTTGAGGGTTGTGTCATCAAGCTCATCGTATCTCACGATCACGGCTGCACCCCTGGCTGCTGCTGCGGCTGCATTATGAAACTGATCTCCATACATCGGAACTATAACCATAGGTATTCCAACGTAAACACCCTCTGATAGACCCAAAAGTCCTCCATGGCTCAAGTAAGCTTTCACGTTCGGATGATCTGCAACAAAAAATTAATGACTAATTACTTGTCTGCTCTTCCCTCTCAACATAATTGGCTCCAGAAATAATCTAAAGCAGAGTTTCAATAGAACTCTTAGTCGTTATTTTCAGACTCAAATTACGTAAAAAATAATCAAGAGAGACGATAGCATTATTACATTCTCATTCTCATTTTTATTAAATATTTGTTCGCCTGAACAGAGTATTTTTTCAAATAAAAGAATAATCTGCGGAGAAATTTTTATTTCAATAATATCTTGAAAGAGTGTTATTACTTTTTTATTATTGGAATAGTCGTGTTAGTGATCCAGTAAAAAAATTCGAAAAATCCACAATAATAAAGTTTTTATACTTTGATTATAAGTTATAAGTTGATTAGTTAAAAAATTAATTAAAAACCTCTGGAAACATCTACACTCTAATTTTATAATCTCTTTCTCTCTTTCTCTTTTTCTCTACTTTTTTTCATTCTGGCTCTTATTTCTTAACCAACAATTTAAGTTCTTTCCCGGGGAATGGATAACATTAGAGAACTTTTTCCGGATTAAGCAAAACATAGCAGTGAGGAAAGTCGCGTTTCCGTGGCGAGTCGACGCCCCTTTTTCCTCTACTTCCCTTCATATTCATACTCGTTCTTTGTACCTGTGGTAGAGGTGCGAGAATATTACAACAAATGGACTTTCTGAACTTTTGTCGCCTTCTTTTCTCTCTTTTCGTCTGGTTTACGTATTTCTTCGAATTCCTCCTCCCCCGGGACTCAACTGCATCCATCGTATCACCTAAGCTTACTGTCATCCACCCCCATTCACCCTTCCCCTCGAGATCAACCAATATTATTATTTCTCTTTCGATCTCTTTGATATCATTTTCTTTCTTTATTCCTATTTCTAAAAAGGCTCAAAACTCATTTGAAATTGTGTTTTTCATTTCAAAAAGTCCACCTCTAAACCTTAAATGAAACAGTATTTGTTTCATGTAACAGTATCATCTGCAAAAGTCATTTACTAGAAATGACCCTTTCAGTGGAAATGCGCAAATAGATGAGTGGTATAGAGTGTATCGAGTGTGAAATCTTGAAAGCTATAGAACTACTATATAGATTACCAGAAATCGACTATAGTATGGATAGAGGGTAAAATGGTATAACTATAGTCACAGCTCAACGGCGTTCGTGTCTACCCGATAATGGAATTTGACATTAGGATCGGGGTTGGCGGTTTCGAGAGAAGTTGCGAGCTAGGGTTAGGGTGATGAAGGGAAATCGCGGTTGCATGATTTCGTTAGTTTCACCCTTAATCAATGTATCTGCTCCTCAAGAGACAATATCAGATTTTGCGATACATGAGCCGGCATTTTTTTGTAATCGATCTTTTCCCACTCCTTTCTCCTATCTATTTTTCCCATCCCCTTTACCAAACCACTTTTTCAATCTCCTTTATACGTATTCATTTTTTCTACCCCGTCGACAGTTTAATTAAAAGAAAATACAAAATAAAATTAGAAATACGAAAATTATTTCCAAGCTGAACTAAAGTTTTCAATTATATTTTATTATCGTAACAGTTTAATCTTAAAGCTCTCGAAACTTTTAGAACCAATCACGATATTCTATATAAATAGAAAAAAAATTGATAAAATGTACACCGTACTGAATAATCTTTCAGTTGAATATTTCAGTGGAAATCTCGTGTTTCACTACTGAATTCACTTTTCAGATTTTAAGCTAAGCGACTTTTAACATATATATTAAAATTCCTCCATATAATGCATTATAAGGGAGAAAAAGAGTTTGTAAGCAGTTTTTCAAACAAGAGTATAGAGAAAGTTTTATATCGACTGGGGGATATTATCCGTATTATATTTTCGCGTTTTATATTTAACGATGAGTACATCTTTTTTTAAACCATTACACTATTCTCTCAAGTGGATCCTCCAATTTCCAATTCTACAATTTATTTAGAAAGTAATTTCGTGTTGACAAGATTGAACAGACTGGTAATTGGCCAATTCTATCAAGGCATTCTATCTCGAAGTATTCTCGAACACAATTGGCCAATTACCTGTCTGTGACATCCTCGCAACGGTTACGCTGCTCTCGACAGGACGACTTCACAAGAAAGATCAGTAATTGACAGATAAATCTCAAAATTTAATTAAAATCACCGAAAAAAGTAAGTCAACAAAGGAACTTCATTGAGAAAGTATTTATTTCATAATAATTATTACATTTTTTTAGAAATCGAGTATAATCTATTTTATAAAAGATTGTTTCGCAATTACTGAAGCATCAAATTGTATTTTTGAGCACTGTTGATTAATCAAATGAGGAGTAATTTAGCAGATTAGTGTCGAATTGAACATCGAATGACAAATGGGAAGAGATATTAATGGCGAAATTTTCAAAGGTATTATTTCGAGTTAGCAACTTCTAGTGAAGTTTGCAATGCTTTACTTGTCCCTCTAAGACTGACTGAAAGTTTCCAACTTCTTGCTTCAGTTCCTAACTCCTGCTTAAACTCACAACAATGATTTCCATATTGTTAAAGGTTTGAATGGAGCTAGTAATTGAAACATGATGTTTGACGAATATACGATTGTCGTTCCCACTCTTACTTTCCTTTTTTATTTAAATAAAATATTTATCTCTCAATGAGAATATTTTCCTATACTAAAAGTTATACAATTAATATACCACTTAAAAATTTTTTCTTCGAATGTTTATCTCACGGGAGCTCATTAAAAAAATTAATTCAGAGTATCATCACCACCAGGGAAATTAAACCTAATTGTGTTGTGGATCTGCTCGAAATATGAACAGATGGAATTGGTAGTATGAACGAATTTATATAATTAATATCATATACATTATTAGAATTATTCGAATGACTATAATTCCAATTCTTTTCATTTATTTTCAATTATTAAATTCAATACTACGAAAAACTTTGAATCGTATTGCATTCTTTGGATCCACAACAAGTCGGAATAGTTCAATCACGGAATTTCTCTCCATTAAAAAATTTTTAATGGGATAATTTGACAACTCGATGTAATCTGTTCGCAGAAAGTTGATTCGTCCCATTTTTATCGGGGATTTCTATTTCATCGTCGAGATTTTCAAGGGACTTGAAAATTCCTCGAGAAACTCTTGCATCTTAGAAGTTGTGCATAATGACGCCCGAGAGCGAGGGATGAGAGAGTGAGAGAGTGAGAGAGAGAGAGCCTGAGGAGATCCTGAGGAGAGCTGGGCGATGCAATAAGTTGAGTTTCACAGCGGGGTCGTAGAGAAGTAAGATAATAAAATTAAAACGATCGATCTTAGCTCCCGGCAAAGTTCTCGTCTACCTGAAACAGCTAGAATATCCAGAATGTGAAACTAGGATGAGCCACTATCGCTTCGTAGCACTTTATTCGCGCGACGACGCACGTAACCCAAAGCACCATCCTATCTATGCCGCGTGATAACTACAGTTCACTGGTGATGGAACGTGCTTTCAAACAAGAAGGGAAGTATTAAATTTCTATATAACTTTGTAGAACTCCATTGATACATCAAACAGATATCCTCTATTTTAAGATCCAGGCTTAAGATTTACGTTATCACAAGATAAGCTCTATTTTCATACTCATTTTTCAAACTTGTCTTCAGATCACTGAATTATTTTTATATTCACGTACAATTCTTCTCAATTCCTCTCAATTTCTTTGAATTCTTGTGAATTATTTTCAATTCCTCCTAGTTATCTTTAATTCCTTTCATTTATTCACATTTATTTTTAATTATTTTTGATTCCACTTTTTTGAATATTTTAAAAATACTAGCAATTATGATCCGCGCGTGATTAATTTCTCGTTTTTCTACATTTTTTTTAGTAAAAAAATTAATTGAAATATACAATCTTGTAATTCTTTATCCAATTTCAGAAATCTTCGTGATTTTTATAAAATTTCTTAAATTGCCTTTATTATCCTTCAAAATTTTGTTAGAATGACTTAACATTACTCCAAATTCCATAAAGTCTCATTAAATCTGTTAAAATTGATAAAAACCACTGAAATATTGTATAATCTATTGGATCCATTCAAAGTTTTTAAAATTACTTAATATCCAATAAAACATTGTAAAATTCCTTAGAATTACTTAAAATTCCATAAAATATGGACAACTCCTTAAAGTTATTTAAAATCCTATAAAATCCCTTAAAACTTCGGACAATCCCAAGAAATGTAGTAAAATTCTAATAAATTATCTTAAAATCCCTTTAACGTCCTTCAAAATCTGGTGAAATTCCGTAAAATTTCTTAAAATTACTCAAAGTTCCATGAAAGTTCGTTAAATTCTTTTAAATTCTTGAAAATCCAATATAATCTCACCAAATACTTTAATATTACTGGAAATAAATGTACTTTAAAATTACTTAATATCTCATAAAATATCTTAAAGTTTTTTAACTTACTTAAAACTTTCCAAGATATCATCAAATCCCATAAGATTACTTAAAACGCAATGAAATTCCTAAAAATTCAATGAAATCTCGTAAATCCCTCGAAATCCCTAAGTCGTTAAAATAACTTAATATCCTATGAAAAATTGTAAAATCTCTGAAAATTACTTCAAATTCCATGTAATTTTTTTAAATCCTTTTAAATTTCATAAAATTCCTCGAAATACCGTGAAGTCACTTAATATTTCTAAAATCTCAATAAATTTCGTAAAGTCCTTTTAAATTCCTTAAAATTTTTCAAGATTCCGTGAAAACACATTAAATTTCTTTAAATTCCTTAAAATTCACAGAAGTTTCATAAAATTTCTGAAATTACTTAAAATTCCACAAAATATATAGTCAAATTCCTTAAAATTACTTTATAATCCTTTAGAATCTCACAATTTTTCGCAAAAAAAAATGTGAAATTGGAAAAACCAAGAGATTTGCAAAAGTATGCAAAATAATTCAGATTTTAATTTTTGAAATATAAAAATTTGTAATTCCTAGTCTAATTATAGGAATCTCAATAAATTTGTAAAATCCTTTTAAATACCTTAAAATTATTCAGTCCCATTAAATCCCATTAAAACCCTAAAAATATCTAAAAATCCAATGAAATTTCATAAAATCCCTTGAATCTCTTAAAAGTCCTTAAAACTATTTAATATCCCAAAATATCTGAAAATCCAATGAAACTTCGTGAAAATCCTTGAAACAGTTTTAACGTTACAAAATTAACTTTTAAAGTCTTTTAAAAAAAACTTTTTGAAAACAAAAATAGTCTGAAAATTGTTTTCAAATTCGATAGATTCGCACAGTTTCTAAACCAATCAGGTTTTCGATAACAATGTGTTCGATATATTGGTAACATTACTTTTTTAAGATAGGATGATTGAAGAAAAACGAGTGCGAAAAGAGGTGGAAAAGAATTTGGAAAATAAATCCGTTTAAATAATTATTATAACTTATCTTTAAAAATGTCTCGAAATCAAAATATTAGAAATACTTCGAAATTACAAGGACATAAATCTCCCGGACCCTTAAATATGTAGATCAATCTTGTGGACATGAACAAGATTGATTATTCTTCAAGAGTGCGAAAATGCTTCTTATAATTCGTCAATGGTCACTTGATGCTTGTCATGGTTCCAATATTCGAGAGGTTTGTATTCGATAAGGTTCTTAATTTATATTATTTATATTTAAGCTTTAGATATAAATATTTAAGCTTCAAATATAAATAGTAATAAATCAAAGTGTCAAACATCTTTTCAACAAACTATTGTTAAATTCGATGTCACGTTTCTTGGTTCTCATAAACCTAGCTAACAATTTCCTTCCCAGGCCTGGTTGGTTTATTGTCCAGGCATTTGGACTTTATGTTTGCCTAGAGAGTATGCATGTCACATAAATTTCCTCGGCTTACATGTTCATAAACGTAAAGCATCACTGACTTGTCACAATCACAATATTGGTTTAAATGCAACTACCCCGCAGAGTTCAAATCTATGCATAGCATTGATAATATTCATAGCACACGCACGAACACACGCGAAGAATATATACACTTTTGCATAGACAGGTGTTCATTATCTGTTTGCATCACACACACGTTTTACGCTAATCCCCTGTCTACAACCGTATCTTTTATCATTTACTAATCGAATACTTTATTACTGCAAATAATAACTCATGAAACTCACATATTAACGAACTGTGTCTAGATACAACATCGACATTACACAGATGTAAATAATTAAAAGCTTCTAAAGATATAGGATATTTTTTTGTAAGGGAAGTTAACACCATATATTATAAAACTCTTTTTTTCTTTAATTTGTAAATAAATATCACAAATTTTTTTCTATTTTAGTGTTAATGAATTGAATTCAGTAATCTTTAACTTTTTAGGTCTGGAATCGTAAGAAGGTAAAAAAACCGCCCTTCAACTCTTCTTAATATAAGCAGATTATGGAAACTTTGAGACTAATTATTCCATTTAAGAATACCATGGACTTGTGCAAAGAAGCGTAACTTTAAAATCAATTTTGCTAATTTCGGAACCGGATTATTTATAATAGGCAAATTCATTTAATTTTTTTATGAAATTGTTGTTAAAAAGGGCTCAGAATGAAAGAACAAGCTGTATATCGAAAATATAACCGTTGGTGAACTTTCATTTATAATCTTATAAAAAGATTTCATTTTATGAGAAAAATGGCAACGAAATTTGAAAAGGATTTTTAAAAATATTTAAAAATATATATTTATCAAGAACATGGATAGAAGAAAGTATATTTGAGATTTGGAAAATATCTAATTGTTCCAGTAAATGTTTCATTTACACGAATTTGAACCAGAAATAATTACGTTTATGAACTGGATTGATGTTGTGGAAAGAAATAAACTATTGAGTGAAAAGCAGAGGCATTAACTGAAATAGTTACCACTTTTATGGCTCATGTACATATTATATATACATATAACTGCGAATCGTACATTCAGAGTTTTAGTTAGATATTCCAAACAGCTGCGTCTCATTGGAACATATAATACTTAAACAGAAATGTTGGTAATTACCATCGTTTTAACGCTTCGAGCTTCATTCATGCATATGCTAACATTCATTAATGCCTCGAATACGTTTGTAGACATGCATACAAACCGTGACAAACGAAGCTTCCTCAAAAGCGCCAAGAGTTTAGCTTTGATTTACGATTCTGTAGAACGAGAATTTTTTATTTTATTGTCTCCTGTTGCAGCAGTTGTAAAACTTTATTAGCTATAGACTTTATTAATCTCGTAATGAAATGGTTTTCTGATATACTATACAAATTTTGCTAATGCTGTTAATCGACTGCGTTCTTGGGGGATATAACTAGATATAAGTATATATAAGTAGATTTTAATGGAGAAATATTAAAATAATTTACGCTCGTAATTATTACCGCGATTATTATGCTGCTTATAATAGCTTATAATTATTTGCCTCTTGCCTGACAAAATTAGCTCGTCTGAAATTCATAATTGGTATTTATAAAACATGATAAAGTAAATGTTTGTCGTTTAGCTTCAGTTAATTCAGAGACATCAATTAAATATTCTAATGATTAATTAGGATAGAAGGTAGAATTAGAAGATAGTGAAAACACTCTGTCTAAGTGAAAATTTGGTATGCATAATTTTTTTAATTGATCGCTTAAAGAAAGGAAGCGAGACTTATTCTTATTATAGTTAATTATGGTCCGGGCGAGGTGAGGCATTACTCCTATCTATCGAATTCATTGCGTTCGTGCCTAACGCGCGTGCGAGTAGATGTTTGCATGTTCGTTGTAACTTTCGCCTAATAAGTAGACTCGGAGGATCGATTGCACTAGTTTCAAACAAACAATTTGACCCTCCAACCCTTTCTCAATTCTCATGGAGGGCAGAAAGGTTAGCAACGACAGGTCAAATATTACGCTCGAGACAGTTGTGGGATAGAAACAAATGACATGCCTACCTAAAACAGTTTCGTAGTTTGCCTTTGTGTCGAGTGGACGAACATTAATTAAGCAGCTCGCTAATGAGCTAGTGGATTCATGAATCACCTTTAAATCTCCACGGCCAAGATCTTCTTTCATGAAGTACGGTTATGAAACTCGGCTATAAGTTATCCCGAGACAAGCTGTCATTTTTTTTTTTTTTGCTTTTTTCGCCCTCCAGAAATTATGACTCGTCGATATTCATTCGGTTAACTGACCGTGGCGAAAGAAAATTGGAAAATTCGAAGGCTTAATTCCTATTAGGAATAAAATTAAATGTCTCCTTCCAAATCAGAGATTTCTTTCCTCAAGCTTTTCATAAATTGAGGTGGCGATGATTTTTATTCGAAAATCAATTTCATTATTTCATAAAGTATCCGGATGCACAAAAATCAATGCCATCACCTGTGACACTCATTTGCATATTTAAATCCAGCAGTGGAGCCTCAACTCGAAGCTCAGGGAACAACTTTTTATGATTTTGATTTTCGAGAGACGGAGGCTACTAATTTCACTAATTCTAAGAAAACGGAGGCAATTTAAGCTGTTATGAATTGAAAACCACGATTTTGAATATTTTCTAGTATAATAATAAGCAAAACCAACCTTTTCTCTTTTCGTGATTTATTTCTTCTATACGAAGTCTTGTCCCCTTTTTTGCAATTTTCCCTAAGCTTTTCATATTTGATGAGTTTGGTGAAATTCCTTAAAATTTCTTAAAATTACTCAAAATTCCATGAAATTTCGTTAAATTCTTTAAAATTCTTGAAAATCCAATATAATCTCACAAAATACTTTAATATTTTTGGACATAAATGTTCTTAAAATTACTTAATATCTCATAAAATATCTTAAAGTTTTTTAAATTACTTAAAACATTCCAAGATATCATCAAATCTCATAGAATTACTTAAAACGCAATGAAATTCCTGAAGATTCAATGAAAGCTCGTAAATCCCTCGAAATTGAACCAATTGAAGCTGTTATGAATTGAAAATCACGGTTTTGAATATTTTCTAGTATAATAATAAGCAAAACCAACCTTTTCTCTTTTCGTGATTTATTTCTTCTATACGAAGTCTTGTCCCCTTTTTTGCAATTTTCCCTAAGCTTTTCATATTTTATGAGTTTGGTGAAATTCCTTAAAATTTCTTAAAATTACTCAAAATTCCATGAAATTTCGTTAAATTCTTTAAAATTCTTAAAAATCCAATATAATCTCACAAAATACTTTAATATTTTTGGAAATAAATGTTCTTAAAATTACTTAATATCTCATAAAATATCTTAAAGTTTTTTAAATTACTTAAAACATTCCAAGATATCATCAAATCTCATAGAATTACTTAAAACGCAATGAAATTCCTGAAGATTCAATGAAATCTCGTAAATCCCTCGAAATCGAGTCAATTGAAGCTGTTATGAAATAAAAACCACGGTTTTGAATATTTTTTAGTATAATAATAAGCAAAACCAAACTTTACTCTTTTCGTGATTTATTTCTTCTATACGAAGTCTTGTCCCCTTTTTTTCAATTTTCCCTAAGCTTTTCATATTTGATGAGTTTGGAACTTTGTACATATATAGTGTCTACAACATGTTCCACTATTAGAAGCGGGAAATTGCGCTGTGTTTTGTACTGAGAGTTACGCGAGTGACAGCGAGTAATAAGTAATTATTCTAATGACATGCGCGGACTAATGACACTCGAGGATGACGCGACGGTTTACCACGTCTGACATTTCTGCCGGGTCGAGTACGAGCGCACCCATCCCGATGAACTTTGCTCATAAACTCGCATGATCTCGAGTTTAGGAGACGCTTGTGTGTCATCTATAAACCCCAGCTACTAACAGGTTACGTGTCTAACGGGTTGCTTCGCTGGAAATTTTATCCCCGATTTGTCGATAATCCGTCGAGTATCAGGCTTCTGCAAGCGTTTCGTAAAATCCGGTTTATCACCAAAGGAAAATTGGTCCTCTTCATATATGAAGAAAAGATGTTCCGACCTTTTTTGAATGAGTTCCCTATACTAGAACTGTCTACACTATAATTGAAAATTATGCATAATTTTTGATAGATGTATACTTAAAACATCCAGCGAAGCTATTTTTAATCTAGTGAGAACCGCGGTTTTTTATTAATCGGAAAGGCACTCTCGATAATTACCCCGCCGAGTGTCTCATTTATTTTTGCCTCTCTTGCCCATTATCAAACGCCTACCGTGTACTGAGCATATAATTTCAACATATAGATACCCATTCTGCGGAAAACAGATGTTCAGAGCTGTGCGAAGCAGACTAATTTTCCCGGGACATAGCAACTCTTTGCGCTTTACTTAATGAAACGGGAGGATCGATATTTCTGCCTTTTTATTGCAAATCCTGCTGCAAACAAAAAATAAAAGAATACAGTCCCAGAGTATATTCACGCAAAGGCTGACTCTGATTTTTCATTTAAAATGCCATCACATATGCTTTTTTGAAATATTTTCCAAGGATATTTTCAAGCAGAAGCAGTTGGAGTATTTTTTAATTATCTGTGAAATTTTCATTGCAAAAGGAAATTAGAGCAACTGTGTCAAGTAGAACGTAATCAACTTAATTAAAATGCAACTATGTCTTCATAGTTCCATTTTAAATAACTAATATTTTTTCTAGAAGAGGATTTATTAATTAAATGTGATTATATCATTTTTTAAAGTTTTACTTAAATCACAATAATTATTTTCCCTCTATTAAAAGTAGCTAAAGTTAAAAGTTAAAGTACATATTTGTACTTTATTATATTTTATTATATATTTGATATTCTGTAATCAGAATTAAAAATTTTTTTTCGTATAATATCCTATTTAAATATACTTTATCAGTAACCACATTAGTCCTTATCTTTTTTATAATTTTATTCCAACTATAAAATTGCAATCAAATATTTCTATTATAAACCCGCGGTCAGTCAGCGGGTGCATGTGTTGGTAGAATGACGGGTTTACTTATACACAGCCTAACGTGGAACCCCGTGGCGTGAGAAGACCCCTACTGTGCAAAAGCCTAGGAAACCCGTCATACTGTCAAGTATATCCCCGACAATCTGCTTTGTGTATTTTTATTCCCGTGTATTATATTTGCATGTATATACAATTTATGTAATCGTATTGTATTCTATGAAATAGAATCAAAAAGTAGCTTCCAAGAAAAAAATATTCTTTGTTGCATCTTATAATATGAAAAATACAAATATTTATGCATGGATAGAAAGTAATATGCTATTTTATAACACACGCATAATTTACTTATTTTTCAGTCCTACGTTCAATCTCTAGAGAGTAAAAAGTGCTTTTTTTACTCACTAGGGAGTAAAAAGTACTTTTTTACTCACTAGGGTGCAAAAAGTACTTTTTACTCACTAGGGACTAAAAAGTACTTTTTACTCACTAGGGACTAAAAAGTACTGTTTACTCACTAGGGACTAAAAAGTACTTTTTACTCCCCAGGGACTAAAAAGCACATTTCGACCCGTTAAATAAAAAGCGAGTAATTGGGAGAATATTCAAATAAACAATTAAAGTAGAACCAAAAAAAAAGGAAATGGGAGTCAATGGTCACTCGGATTACAATTGTGGGTGTAGAGAGTTGAGAAACGTAGGGGTCGATAATGAGGGCAGCTGATAACGCGACGACGCAACAATCTACGACAGAGATGCTGTCTGACCGGTAGACACATAAATCGTCTTAGTTAAGGGATACAGTCACACAATCAATTTAAAATAAGCCCTAATATTTTCTCTACTCTAAATTGAGTCTAAAACATTTCAAAGTATGTAAACTTATAATAAAATAGGTATTTAAAATCGTTGTTATTATATAAGTTATTTAACTTGCAAAAATCAATCTATAAATTTCTATATTAAGCCACGTACTTAGCTCCATTTTTAAAATTTTGTAAAATTATTATCTGTTATTATTGCTTGGCGCTGGATTGCAGTTGAGCACGAGTTTCATGCATTTAACAATAAAATCAGTGTAATTACTGCATTCAAACTCCGACAATCTAGCCGATACAAGTTACATCCATTAATTTGTTTATAACATGAAAAACGACTGAAATCATACACGTATGATAAAAAATGTATATAATATATATATATATATATACCTTAAATTGCCTTTTTTTAATTGGACCTAAAATTCCATTATAAGTCGCACAATTTGTATAATAATTCAGTGAGCATGTCATAAAAATCTGAAAATTGCTTTCCAATGCAAACACTAATCAAATGGGGGCCCTAACTAATTAGATAAAATGGTGATTATTCGAGAGTACCAAGGTACTCTAACGAACGCGCATAGTTTATATAAGCCCGTCTATACACAGTCCAAAATTGTTTTGGTCCTGAGCCAACGTTAATTAATTTGAAACTAGATTTGATGTAACACTATCGTATAAATGAGAGCATTAGTTATTATGCTATAGAAAATGGACGAGGACTACGGAAATTGATTACGAGGAACATAGGTGAATTTCAAAAGCTAATATAAACAACGGAGATCGTCCTTGTTAAACTATAGTTTCAAATAATGATCTGTCATTCAGTAATAAATACAGAGGTCTGATTAGTTAAGTCTCCCAATTGATAACAGCAGCTTTAACTGCTCTAATAAACACACATTCGTTATATATTTGGTCTTGACATTTTCTATGTCGTAGTTCTCTTTTCTCTTTTCTCTTGTGTAATGTGAACTTAACCCAATGTCTAATGTAGGTTCTCAAGACTTATGGCGCAAACTTTATGGGTCATAGCAGATTTCAGGAAAACTCTCTTATAACTCGGAATTGCCTTAAATCGGCACTTTTCCTTGAAATCTTGAAGAAAAGTGAGCCCAGATATTTAACCTGGTATCAATTTTCCTATTTAAAAAAAGTGATGTTATCATATATCTCGAAAATTTAAAAACTATCTTTATTTTCCTTCTCTCTAAATTTGAATCAGTGAAAATTTCACTGATTTAATTAGTGATTAAGTATTTCACTGAATTTTGAATTCATAAAAGGTGTACAAGTGATGCCAACTATCGGTTCACATTATTCCTTTGTACTGATTCAATCAGTGACTTTTGTTCACTGAATGAATCAGTAACTTTTGACTGATTCAGATTTAGAGAGTTGTCAAAACGCGCAGATCATAGTTGCTAGTCTGAAGAAAAATGCTTAATCTTGCGAACGGAAAATACATATTTCTATACAAATGGAAAATCTACGTCCACTTGCCCCTCAATAATCGGTGCTTCCTGCTCCTTGTTGAAAGAATCTGACTCCCAAGATTCAAATCACAAGGATGAATCTGCAAGTAACATCAGCCAGAGGAAACTGTGCATACGCGTTACATCGATCTTGACTTTGAAATTACAATACCCGTAAATGCTTACTGAGAATCGACGAAGCGCTTGGTCACGGTTCGAAAAGTCCTTTATTCGGAAAACAAAACTAATGCGCTCCTTGGTCCATGGATTCTAGAATAATGTTGTGTGTAGTGGAAAAAAATTGAAAAGGATGTAAAAGAATTGGAGTTAAACTAAAGCAATTGAAAAGAATTCAGGGTGAATGTAGTAAAATAGAAAAGAACAAACAATAAAACAATACAAATGCAATGCAATTCATTTGGATTCGAATTGTTTAAAGGAATTCAATTCAATCTTAATGATAAATTATTTTTTAATCATTAATTAATCAGTCGTTAATTGATTAATAATTAATTAATAATACTTTTTTAATTATACGAATTTAATCTCCATTTGTACTCACTCAATATATCGAACTGAGGCAACCACTTGAGAATCATCAAATTATCGGGTTGTTGAGGAAGTTGATCAACCTCCCATTTCCATATCACTTTCCTCGGAATACTACCAATCACCCTAATAATCGCATCCAACTTTTCCTTCGGCAAACTGGAAGATTTTATCATCGACCCCAAACTAAAGACAAGAACCCCCTCAGAAGCCTTGTCCAAAAATCTCTTCAAATCACCAGATAAAGGTCGTGCAGACTGAATTTGAAGCCCTCCGACTTCTATAATATTGGGAACTTGTGGTCTTGATCCAAAAAGGGAGTAATGAGTGTTTGCTAGAATAGCACAAGTCTCTTTAGAAATTTCTCCAAGAGGTGGAACCCCAGGTCCAAAAACATCCTCCACCATTTTTTGTGTGGGCCACTGATACAGGGTGTCATATAAAAAATTGGTAAAGCTCGTCATCATTGTATTCTGAACCCGTTTGAGAAAGTTCATCTGAGGCGAGAACCCAAGGAAATGATTCGGAATATAACTGGGATTATCGGGATTTCCGATTGGCGGATTGACCCATGGCATAAGTTGATGGGATGAGAGGGCTATGAAGGGAGATTGAAATCTGTGAACGAAACCTAAGAAACAATCACTGTTGAAGGTTTCGTACAATATTAAGTCGAATTTTTCGTCGGATTTGATCAACTGACGCACTTCTGGAATATTGAGACCAGCTTTACAAGCATCAAGGCCCCATTCTCGAAGGGTGAAGAAGACGTTTTTGAGAATTGGGATTGAGGAATCCAGTTTCTTCAGATCAATTACATTAATCCACTTGTTCAAGGATTTAGAAAGATTTATGTCTTTGTAATTCGGAAACACTTCTTCCTTGGAATCATTCAAATTTCGAGGAAAATATGAGACTACTGTCATTTCATGACCTCTGCGGGCAAGTCCCTCTAGAAGAGGTTTGAAGAGATCAAAGTGACTTTTTCCTGGATGATGAAAAAGGGCGAGGATCTTCAATTTTGGCTGAAGATTTGCATTCAAATTCGAAGATTTGGATATCGTAACGAAGGATGATGAAGTTACAAATTGTAATAATAGAAGGAAAATGATCAAGTTCCTCTTCAAAGGACTACTAAAATCCATCATTTTTCTATTAATTAGCAAAAAATAAAAGTATAAGAAGACAATTTTCACTTTTTCATTATATTTTTGAGATATAGTTTGAACTTGATGCACCGCAAACAGAACACTGACTGATTTGAGAAACGACGATATCCACTTTCTTAGTTATAACTTAAACATTAATTGAGTCAAGAAATAATTAAGATACTCGTGTAGCAAACGAATGTAATCTTCATTCTTATGCCTTCGAGATTAATTAATAAGCAGCTTCTTGCTCAATATTCACGACAAATATTTAATTATCATCAATATTACTCACCATTTAAATCGATATTTTGGATGTTTACGAAATTTAGAAACTGAAATTTATTGATAAAGTGAATTATGATATCTTTACAAATAATCATAATTATTTTTTATGCTTTCATATCATAATGATTGCTAATCTGTAAAAAATATTGTCAATGTTTAGTTATCGGAATCAGCCCCAAATCGTTTGAACAATTTTTAATTTAATTCTCGGCAGAAAAAAGCTGGAAAAAATAGTTTCTTTATCAACTTTGCAACTTTTAATCTAATTCGATTATAATAATCTTTTTCATTTTATCTTATTGACATTCCACTTGAAATCTATAATTGTACTCACTCAATATATCGAACTGAGGCAACCACTTCAGAATCATCAAATTCTCGGGTTGTTGAGGAAGTTGATCAACCTCCCACTTCCAAATAACTCTCCTTGGAATACTACCAATCACCCTAAGAATTGCTTCCAGCTTTTCCTTCGGCAAAGTCGAAGCTTTCACCATAGATCCCCAACTAAAAAGCAGAACCCCTTCACTTGCCTCGTCCAAAAATTTTTCTATCTTCTCAGGAAGAGGTTTCACGGGTCGAATGTGAAGTCCCCCAACTTCCACAACATTTGGAACATAAGGTCTCGCTCCATGAAGAGAATAATGCGTATTTGTCAAAAGTGCCGAGGTTTTTCTCGCAATGTCACTAAGAGGCGGAACCCCGGGTCCAAAAGCCTCTTCCACAATTTTTTGCGTTGGCCACTGATACGTAACTTCATAAAATATTTTTGCAAAATTCATATAAACAGTATTATAAATTCGATTCACAAAATTCATCTGCGAAGAGAGTCCGAGGGAAGAAACTGGAATATAACTAGGATTATCAGGATTTCCCATTCTAGGGTTGCCCCATGGAATAATTTGATGGGACGAGAGAGCAATGAATGGGGCTTTGAATCTATGAGTGAATCCCAAAAAGCAGTCACTGTTAAAATTTTCTGTTAATATCAAGTCGAACTTTTCATCAGATCTGATTAATTCTCGCACTTCTGGAATATTAAGGCCAAGTTGGCAAGCTTCCAGTGACCACTTACGATAAAGTAAGAGGCCTTTAATACTTCTTAGGATCGAATAGTCAACTTGTGTTAAGTCAATAACATTAATCCATTTTTTATTGAGCTGTCCACCGATATTAATGTCTCTATAATTTCGTAGCACTTCCACGTTACTGTCGTTGAGATTCACATTTCGAGGAAAATATGACACTACAGTCATTTCATGACCTCTGCGAGCGAGTTCTTCTAAAAGAGGTTTGAAGAAGTCGAAGTGACTTTTTCCTGGATGATGAAACACTGCAAGAATCCGAAATTTGTCCTCCGATGTGGCATTCAATTTTGGAGAAAAAAGTTCCTGGGTATTTGTCACGAAAGTTGACGAAATTGCAACTTTCAATAATAAAATCACGAAAAAGAAGTTTATTTTTACGAATGATTTAGTAAAACGCACCATTTTGTAATTTTAGTAAGAGATTTATGTGTTATGAGTGATTTTCGTGAATTCTGTTGTAATAAGACTGATAAAAAGTGGAATCAGCGTAATCCAATGTTTCTTGAATGGTAACTACGGAATGAATAAGATTAAAAAGTTACAACGTAGTTCTTCAGGACTCGTATCTTTGACTAATAATCTTTTTTTTCGCTAAAGTGATGTTATCATTAATTTAGTGCAAACATATTCCTGGCCTCTACGATTAGGTCCGCCAGTTAGTATTAATGATTAATCGAAATATCTCTTTTCGGACAAAGTCTCATCACGCTCTTCTTACATGTCGTGCATCTATGAACTTTGTTCTGTTGTAGTATAAAAAAAAATCTTGAAGCTTTTCGTCAGAATATTACTTATTACTTTTTTTATTATGTAACCGCTTGGTTTCCGATTTCGTTAGTCAAATCCAGCAGCGAGATTTCAAGGTGAATTAAAAAGAACTTGAAATAATATTTTTTTTAATTGAAATAATTTTTTGGAATTGGAATTTTAAAGAATTGCAAAGAATCGAAATAAACAATCAAAATCATTGAATAAAAGTGAAGAGATTTCAAAAGATTACATGAATTAAAAAGAATTGAAAATAACTATAAAAACTTTAAACTCAACTAAAAATAATTAAATTTTCTTAAATTTCTCAGACCATTTCGTCATATTTTAGAAACTTCACAAATCTTGATTTTCATGAATGATATAAGAAACAAATCACGCTTATTACTTTCACTCGTATAATATATTCAATATTTAATATCACTTTCATGATTTGATATACATTTTTCTATATGAGTATGCTAATTCTATATATATGTTAATTCTACATATATGCAAATCCTACATAAAGTTCTACTTACTCATAATGTCAAATTGTGGCAACCATTTCCTAATCATCAAATTTTTGGGTTTCTCAAAAGTTTCATCTTCCTCCCATTTCCAAATCACTTTCCTCGGAATATTACTAATAATTTTCAAAATAGATTCTAACTTTTCTTTCGGTATCGTAGAAGTTTTGACTGCAGATCCCCAACTGAATAGAAGAACACCCTCAGAAGCATCATCCAAAAATTGTTGGATATCTTCTGGTAAAGATTTTCTATGTCCAATATGTATTCCTCCAATTTCCACAACATTTGGAACATATGGTCTCGATCCAAAAATCGAGTAATGTGTATTGACAAGCAAGGCAGAAATTTTATTGGAAATCTCACTAAGTGAAGGGACACCAGGTCCAAAAGCATCCTCCACCATTTTTTGGATTGTCCAATGATGAAACTTGTCATAAATAATTTTGCTGAAACCCATCTCCAGAGAATTTTGTAATCTTTCGAGAAAATTCATTTGTGGAGATGACTTAGAAAAAATATATGGGATATAGCTGGGATTGTCAGGATTTCCTAATCGAGGATTGATCCATGGCATGATTTCAGAAGTCGAAATTGCGATAATCGGTGCTTTAAACTTGTGAGCAAATCCAAAAAAACAGTCACTGTTGAAAACTTCTGTGATTATTAAATTGAACTTTTCGTTGGATCTTATCAAATTTCGAACATCTGGAATATTGAGAGCTGCTTGGCAATGCTTCAAGGAATTGTTATTAAACCTTGATAACATAGAAATAATAAATGAACTATAAAGATTGCTCAAATCAACGCTATTTATTAAAACATTCACAGGTCCTGCAAGATTTATGTCCTTATAATTAGGCATCTCATCATTGCTATTGTTTATCTTCCGGGGAAAATACGAAACCACTGTAAGATGGTGTCCTCTACGAGCCAATTCCTCCAAAAGTGGCTGGAATATATAAAAGTGACTTTTTCCGGGATGTGAAAAAACACCAAGAATTTTAAAACTTTTGTTATTTCGAGAAAAGTTTGTAGAAAAAAGATTGTCCGATTCTGCAGTTACAAACTGCAGCATAATAAAAATAAGGAAGACGAATTTACAGCACTTTATCCACATTTTGTAAAAACGAGGAAATAATATGAAGTATCTTTTATCAATGATAAATAAAAAATTGATAATGGTATCCGAACTGTTTGAAACTTGAGGATGAATTTCCGTACTTCTTTAGTGAAACACAATAAGTGACTGAAGCTATTAAAGCAGTCACTAAATTTATCAGCAATCGAATGAACATGTGTGAAAAAACAACAACCAGGACACAGATAATTATAATACTTTAAACCATATTGTAATCTGCAACTTTTCGTATGCTAATTCCTTAGTTTCATGTATAATATTTTTTCTAATATTTACTTTTATAAGACCTACAGTTTCATTGTCTTTGAACATGTAAATGAGAAAGCAAAACAATTTTATTTCATAAAGAAAAAATAGTTTTATATCTTATCTTATATGCATAATGTCAAACTGTGTCACTTCCAGATTAATTGACTAGGAAGGTCACCAATTGATTTATATCATCTGGTTTCTCAGATCCAATCTGCAACTAGAGAAATTCTTCACTGTTAATCCAGCAAGTTTATTTCATTAAATAATCGAAGCAACTTTTTTTCTATATAATTCTCATTCTTATACAACTTGGACCATCGAACCTTAACTTTTACCAATAACTTTCACTACATTGGAAAGATGCAGTCTTTACTCGGAGAGAAAATAATAGGCATTGTATACTACAACACAAGAATATTTTTACGATCTCAGTGAGGGAAACCCATTTTCTCCGCATTTAACGAGCGTTCGAGGCTCGCCAGCTCATGCAAATTGTTCAAGCGGAAGTGCAAATCTTGGTCATTTTTATGCACAAATTGAGAAAAAAACTGATAGAGGAAAACCGGATTTTACCAGTAGAAGTTTTTAAATTTGAATGCTGATGTGCACATTGTCTACCAAATCTGAATCAGTATTCCAACATCTATACTCACTCATAATATCAAACTGAGGCAGCCACTTCTTAATCATCAAATTCTTCGGCTTCCCTTCAAGATCTTCAGCTTCCCACTTCCAAATCACTTTCCTCGGAATGTTACTAATAACTTTTAAAATAGATTCCAGTTTTTCCTTCGGCAATGAAGAAGTTTTGACCATTGATCCCCAACTGAAGAGAAGAACACCCTCAGGAGCATCATCCAAAAAGTCTTGTATGTCCTTAGGCAAAGGTTTCTGAGGAAGAATATGAAGTCCTCCAATTTCTACAACATTTGAAACATATGGAACAGCACCAAAAATAGAGTAGTGGGTGTTGGTCATCACGACAGACGTGTTCTTCGCAATTTCCGTAAGCGGAGGAACTCCTGGTCCAAAAACATCCTCCACTATTTCCTGTATATACGACTGAACTCCGATCTCGTAGAATATTCTATACAGTCTCACATAAAGAGTGTTATAAACCCTTTGAAAAAAAGTCATTGATGAAGAGAAAGGAGTAAATGCTCCAGGAATAAAGCTAGGATTATCAGGATTTCCCATTATATAATTAATCTGTGGTTGAATATCAGAAACAATGGTAACAAAAGGCACTTGGTACCTGTGAACGAAGCCCAAGAAACAGTCACTGTTAAAACTCTCAGTTATTATCAAATCGAATTTTTCATTCGAATTTATCAGTTCTCTAACTTCCGGGACATTTAGGCTAGCTTTGCAATCCTTTATAGCGAAAAATCTCAATCTTAACTTCGAGTCAACAATTTGTAATGAGGAAGTGACGAGAGAAGTTAAAGTTTTGACTCCTATGAGTGGTTGAGAAGATTCTGCGATGCTTATGTCCTTGTAATTTGGAAGAGTTTCGACGTCCTTTTCATTAGGAGTTCTTGGAAAATGTGATATTACTGTCAGGTCATGACCTCTTCTTGCAAGTTCTTGCAGCAGGGGCTTGTACAATTCAAAGTGACTTTTTCCAGGATGACTAAAAGCTCCGAGGATTTTTAATCTCTGTTCAGTTTTTTGCGTAAAATCAGGTGCAGGATTTTTTGATATCGAGGTTGATGATGATATTTGCAGAATTAAATTGAGGAGCAAAATAACGTACGAACTTCTAATCACGATGAATTGATTCATTTTGCTACGATGATCTCTTGAGCACTGGGAACACTTGTTTTAGTTCGTCTGCACGATAGCATTAAACTTCACTGGATAATCGACTCATTTATTTATAATTCCCATTAAGTTTAAAGACTCTTATCAGTTTCGGCCTAGACCAGATTATACGGTCAATTTGTGACTGATGATCTAAATTCATAGATCATATGTATCTACATAGATCATATTTTCAGATCATGAATGAAATTTTATCTATTGACGTTATCGAGCTAACAAAAAAAGATTCCTAGGTAATAAGTGGTTCCTAAGAGATATAAAGGCCACGAGGGAAAAAGATAAAATATTTTCCGTTAATTTTATATTTTACATTATTGTTTGTAAACAATTCTTGTATAATTCGTTTACTCTATTTTAAAAACAAAATACAGAATAAAAAAAACATTCTGTCGAATTTTCATGCTCAGTTTTACCAGTTTTTTAAAATCAATTGAAAAAAATGTTCGCAAATATTATATTTAAGACGCACGTGCAAATGAACTGAAAATAGATTTTACGACACGAGCGCTAACGTTCGAATTTCATAGCACTCTATAAATAACGTCGTCGCATACTATACATTTTTATGGATTCCCAAGCCTCACTTTAAACTTCACTACCTATAGTATATCCCCACCTTATATAAACTCTGCAGAAAAGAAATATCAATTTCTAGATGTAAAATAATATTTAGTTAAATTTAGAAAATTATATATCCTTCGAAAAGTTTATGGTGACACATGAATTAATTTTGAATCTCATTTATGTAAACCACAACACTGAAAACACAACAACAGCAATAAACAAGCATTAATCCCCGGTTTTTTTGTAAATTAAGTTCATGAAAATGTAGACATGCCTTAATTTGAATTTTAAGTTCAATTAGGGATATATTTTTGATTGTTTTTCGATTTGTGAGATGAATGAAAGCTAGAAAAGATTCGCGTACGTGTTTGTCTACCTCAGAGGAAAGACTGACTCATCGAATTAGAAAGCATAGCAGCAGTGAGCATGAGAGTGTAGAGAGAAATGCCGGCCGGTGTCCGAAACCCTTTTGACCGCCAAGTCCAAATTAGCGCCATCTGTATCCATTTGAGCCTGACAGGAAGTTGGGGGAAGGGTTATAATACCTAGTTCATGCATTCCTGCTATTCTCGGCACATGAATGCGAATCAAATTCTACACCTGTCTCTCTCTGTCTCACTTTGAAATAAGACACATTCCGAGTTACATAACTTGACCGGAAGCCAACTCTGTGGTTTAGTTTACACCATGCACTTGGTTCATAGACTAAATTGATCATGAACTAAATTGGTTTGGAATATTTGATATAGTTTCTGCTTGAATTACCTACTGTTAGAGTAGTTTGGTTCATAATCTGCGAAATTGATTTATCTTCAAAGTTCTTCAATGGCTATTGGGTACTGTTTCAATTTTTCGCTCTCTGAACTGATTTAGTGCTTCAAGTTGGAGGCTTGTTAATGATATTAAACTGGAATTAGCAGAATTCGGCTCGCTAACACATAGATGCAATGCCTATCACAATTTTCTTTCATTTAAGAGAATTGGTTTCAAATTAAAATTAATTTGTTTCATTTTACGCAAAAAAATATTTAAATTAGAGATAGATGTACCCAAAATTACACCTAAAAAATGAGTATCTCTACGAAGCGAGCAAAAATTCAGTTTTAATGCTTGCCTAGCAAAGCACGGTCGAATTTTGAAGTTTGGACTTTGAACTTGGATCCAACACTATTAATTTTGTACATATACATAGATTATGACATTAATATCAGATTCAGATTAGGAGAACACGTAATTTCCGCATTCATTTATAATCAAATAAATACTTTGCTGATAAATGAATTTGCGAGATGTCGAACGATAATTTGACATGATTTATTAACTACGTAATATTTAAATGCAACGTGCGCTCAAAAACGCACACCTTTGTCAACATACTGCTTCTATAAATAGGAAGTTTCAATTGTTGTTTAAGATATCGTTTTCTCTAGCTAAAAATACTTACTCATGACATCAAACTGAGGCAGCCACTTCTTAATCATAAGATTCTTCGGTTTACCAGGAAGATCATCCATTTCCCACTTCCAGATGACTTTCCTCGGAATACTTCCAATCACTTTAAGAACAGCCTGCAACTTCTCATTCGGCAAACTAGAAGCCTTGACCATTGACCCCCAGCTAAACAAAAGTGCCCCCTCCTTAGCATCATCCAAAAATTTTTTTATATCTTCCGGCAAGTTCTTCTCTTTTTTAATATGAATGCCTCCAATTTCCACCACATTTGGAACTTGAGGTCTCGCGCCAAAAAGAGAATAATGCGTGTTATGCAAATAGGCTGAAGTCTGCTTCGCAATTTCCGAAATGGGAGGAACTCCAGGTCCAAAAGCCTCTTCTACAATTTTTTGAGTGGACCATTGATATGCAACTTCATAAAACATTTTTGCAAAATTCAGATAAAACATGTTAACAACTCTCTCAAAAAAGTTCATCTGAGGTGACAATCCAAGAAAGCTATTTGGGATGAAACTTGGATTGTCCGGATTTCCCATTCGATTGTTTCCCCATGGCAAAATTTGATGAGAGGTCAAGGCAATAAAAGGAGCCTGGAATCTGTGCACAAATCCCAAAAAACAATCACTATTGAAATTCTCTGTTATTATCAAATCAAATTTCGAATTTGATTTAATCAATTGACGAACCTCTGGGGTTTTTAGCCCAGCTTCGCAATGTTCCAAACCCCATTCTCGAAGTATGAACAACTCTTTTACATGATTTATAAACGAATAACTCATTCCTGATAAATCGACTACATTCAACCAGACGTCAACTGAGCCTTTGAGACCTATATCTTTGTAATTGGGAAGTGACTCAATTCCTGTGTCGTTGACCTTTCGAGGAAAGAATGAAATCACAGTCACTTCATGGCCCCTTCGAGCCAATTCTTCTAACAGAGGCTGAAAGACGTCGAAATGACTCTTGCCTGGATGATGAAAGACACCCAGAATTTTTAGTTTCTGGCCAGATGATGTAAATCCCGGAGATGACTCTGTGCTCAAGGTCAAGGACAAAGTCACTTGCAAAAGGAGCAACAAAATCGGTTTGAAGGCTTCCATCTTCTGAGATAAATGATAAAAAGGTCCACTTGAAGGTCAAAAGATTATCACTATTTAGAAAAGCATCACAAGCACATGTTCTTCACTAACACATTGATTTTAATTTTGTTTTAAAATAATTCCTCCAGAAACACTCTTCATTGTTATAGAGGTAAACTTTAAGTGAATAATGACTTATCACTGATTGTAATCGAATCCCAAATCGATAACGGATATAAAAAGAACTGTTTTCTTTGCTAAAGAAAACACTTTTGCCACTTTATGAAAGATACATCATCAGAAATGACAATGTATCTTTTTCAAATAAAAAAAAAAAAGAGAGATTTTTTGCATTGGACTGTGCCTCACGGTACCAGCACTCGAACTAGTGAATAACTCATGAATTAGATTTAGTCTGTTAGGCTGCTATAGCTAGCAATCTAGATTGTTAGAGGATTATACAACAGCCCAACGGACACAACGTCACAAACACTTCGATGAGGAATACAGTGCACCGTTCGACCTATTTTATTCGCTCCACTTTCGCGACACACTGGAAAGCTTCTTGAATTACATGCTTGCTTAGCAAACTGCACTCACGTTCTCACAAGACGAATCATATAATTAAGCAGCGTGAATCAATTAAGCAACGCGATGAACGCGGTGATCCGGTGATTGAACACGATGTTTCGTTCAGGAACGAATAGTGAAAGGAAACCGAAAACCATAGATAAAAATAGAAGATGGGTTTGAATCTATATTGACCTTGAAAAATTTAGCGCCTCTGCTCTCTAAATCTGAATTAGTCATAAGTTACTAACGAAATAGTCCCAAATCGTTTACTAATACACTTTAGTAAACATTTTTACTATCAATTAGTTAAAAACTACTAATTCACAGTAAAATAGTACTAATTCATTTAGTAAGGCTCACTAATTGATTTAGTTACCGTTACTAACTGAATTAGTACTTTTTTTACTATGAATTAGTAGTTTTTAACTAATTAATAGTAAAAATGCTTACTAAAGTGTATTAGTAAACGATTTGTCACTATTTCGTTAGTAACTTATGACTAATTCAGATTTAGAGAGTATTTTTCAATTTGAATTCAAAGAAACTTGAATAATTCAATGGAAAATTTAAAGAATTTGTTGAAAATAATTAAAGAAGATTATTAAAAATTGTTGACATTATTTCTGCTCTCTAAATCTGAATTAGTGAAAAGTAGGTCACTAATTTACTTTAGTAAAAAATTCTACTAATTGTTAGTCATTTTTGACTAAAACTTTAGTGAAAAGTTGAAAACTTACTAATTGAAATAGTGAAATACAACTAATAATTAGTGACCTACTTTTCACTAATTCAGATTTAGAGAGTGTCTGATGATTTACAAAAATAACTATAGAACGTATATAAGCAAAAACAGAAACAAATAATGTTTCATTTTGTCAGTCGACTCTATATTATTATACTGAAGTACTTATTTCTTCAATTGATGCTGATTACCAGCTATTCACTTTTATTTACTATTACGGAATTAAAAACAAAGTTACGAGAAGTGCCTATTATTATTATTAGATATAATAATCTCCATATTCATTCGTTTTTATTATCCACAGTGTTATCCTCGTTTATCATGTTCTTCTGTCTTATGATTTTAGTTGACATGTAATTATATCAACTGAAAAAGGTGTTTGAAGAAACTATTTACATATTTAAAACCAAATACTCACTCATCACATCAAATTGCGGCAACCACTTCTTGAGCATCACGTTCTTCAGTTTCCTCGGCAATTCATCAGATTCCCACTTCCAAATAACTTTTCGTGGCATCTGTTCAAAGACCCTCAAGATATCTTCTAGTTTCTTTGGTGAAACTGAAGACATATTGACCATAGAACCCCAACTGAATAGAAGAGCTCCTTCTGATGCATCATCGAGGAACTTTTGTATATCATCCGGTAAAGGTTTTGGTTTAGAAATATGCATTCCGCCAACTTCAATCACGTTAGGAACAAAAGGCCTCGATCCATGAATGGAGAAATGCGTATTGACAAAAAGGGCAGATGTCTTCTTTGCAATTTCACTAAGAGAAGGAACTCCGGGCCCAAAAGCTTCATCAACAATTTTCTGCTGAGGCCACTGAAATCCTATCTCGTAAAATATTTTTATCCAGGACAAATTAACTGTGTTCATGACTCTTTGCATGAAGTTCATTTGACTTGAATACATGTCAAATAATTCTGGAATATAACTTGGATTATCGGGATTTCCCAATCGGTCGTTGATCCAAGGCATAATGTCATGGGATGACAATGCAATAAATGGAGCCTGGAATTTATGCACAAGTCCTAAAGCACAATCACCGTTGAAAACTTCCATGAAGATCAGGTCGAATTTCTGATCAGAATTAATTAGTTGACGGACCTCAGAATTTTGTAAAGCCAACTTACAGTACTTGTGTCCTATTTTATGTAGTATTGCAACTCCCAAGAATAAAGAATTGTAGAAATAAGAATCTAAAAGTTTCATATTAATAACATTTCTTCCAGTAAATTTGGGGTCTTCTACGATAATGTTCTTATAATTTGGTAACGCTTCCTCATCAGTTGTAGTATTTTTACGAGAATTATGAGACAGAACTGTGACATTGTGACCTCTGCGAGCAAGTTCTTCCAGAAGTGGTTTGAAAAATTGGAAATGACTTCCACCGGATGTGAACAAGGCCGCCAAGATATTTAATTTCTTACTTTCGGGCACATTGAATTTTGCTGACTCGTAACGAACCGGAACGGATTTACTGGATTCAGTCTTTGTCACTAATGATGATAAGAAAATCGATATGGAAATAATAAACCAAATTAATCGCATTGTGAATATATTTTGGAAAATTCAGTCTTATTTCAATTCAGAGGATATTTTAAACAGAGGATATTTTAAATAATATCGACATCTAAACTCATTGATCAAATATACTTATGAACTTCACAAACTAACTTTTCCTGCTGTGAAAGTTCTAAAATTCAATGCAATTCAATCTTCGAATTTTAGTCACTTTCTCCGGACAAAATGTTTCACTTTTGGACATAAGTTCAAGTTGTTTTTCGGAGACTTTTCAGATAACGAATCGTACAGCGACGGTGACCAAAAGTATACTAATAATCTCAAATACAAAAAGAGGACCAAACACCTCCAACACTGCATTTCTGATAAAAATCGCAAGATAAGAAAAGTTGGATAGACTACATTTCCGATGGAAATCTCTAATAGGAAAGATATGAAGTGAATCAGTAAGCTACATGCGTCAGTAATAATCGCAATTTTTTTTTTTCACTTATGAGTGAAATGAAATGACATATGAGCTATGGCCTTTGGTTTCAAAAATTTTATCTCTGACCTAGCTTACGAAACCCTTCTTCCTGAGCTATTTTAAGTTTTAACTCCTATGACCTATGACCAATCTCATTTTCTAGTTATAAATAATTGATTTTGAAATTTTTCCCTCTAGAATTAAAAATTAAATTAATTAACATTGTAAATTGAAGGATACTAAACATTCAAGTTGCAAATGATGGGATTAATATAATTATACCTATTAATGCAAAATGGTTAACTAACGCTATAAACTGGAAATTATTCAGTTATCACATTTCATTCAGAAATTATTCAAGATTACAGATAGAATGTTCAAATCGTTTAATTTTCGGGCATATCATGTATGTAGATAAGATATAATATACCCTCAAAAAAATAAGGTTAAAAAGTTATCAAAACACGTCAAACGCTAATCAAAACTATCAATTTTTTATGATCACAGCAGTACTCACTCATGATATCAAATTGCGGCAACCACTTCTTGACCATCACGTTCTTCAGTTTCCTCGGCAATTCATCAGATTCCCACTTCCAAATAACTTTTCGTGGCATCTCTTCAAAGACCCGCAAGAGAGAATCTAGCATCTTTGGTGAAACTGAAGACATCTTCACCATAGAACCCCAACTAAATAGAAGAGCACCTTCTGTTGCATCATCAAGGAACTTTTTTATATCATCCGGTAATGGTTTTGGTTTAGAAATATGCATTCCACCAACTTCAATCACACTAGGAACATAAGGCCTCGATCCATGAACGGAGAAATGCGTATTGACAAAAAGGGCAGATGTCTTCTTTGCAATTTCACTAAGAGGAGGAACTCCTGGTCCAAAAGCTTCATCAACAATTTTCTGCTGAGGCCACTGAAATCCTATCTCGTAAACTGATTTTAGCCACCACAAATTAAATGTGTTCATGACTCTTTGCATAAAGTTCATTTGACTTGAATATAACTCAAAGAATTCTGGAATATAACTTGGATTATCAGGATTTCCCAATCGGTCGTTGATCCAAGGCATAATGTCATGGGATGACAATGCAATAAATGGAGCTTGAAATTTATGCACAAATCCTAAAGCACAATCACCGCAGAAAACTTCCATGAAGATCAGGTCAAATTTCTGATCAGAGTTAATTAGTTGACGAACCTCAGAATTATTTAAAGTCTTTTCGCAATATGTGATTCCAAATTGTCGAAGGAGAATTATATCCCGCACGGAGGCTGAATAAGAAGCAGCTAGTACTTCTGGGTTCACCACACCTCTTGCAACAAATCTGGGATCTTCTAGGACAATGTCTTTATAATTTGGTAATGCTTCTTGATCAGTTGCGTTCTTTTTACGAGGATTGTAAGACAGAACTGTGAGATTGTGACCTCTGCGAGCAAGTTCTTCCAAAAGTGGTTTGAAAAATTGGAAATGACTTCCACCGGATGTGAACAGGGCCGCCAAGATGTTGAGTTTTTTATCTTCTGATGCATTGGAAATCGGAGATCCGTCAAGAATTTTAGAATGTTGAACTGATTCTGATTTTATAGTCAACGATGATGGTATCAACCATACGGAGATAATTAAAGTCAAAATTAAACGCATTTTTTTAACACTTTACAGAAATGAATGAACTGCAACTTTAGTAGAGGAACCACAATTTTTATTTTCGTCTAGTGGAGTAGACGTTGATATACTGAATAGAATTTAATGACAGTGGCCATTTATTATCGCTTTAAAATTATATTTGAGTTTCGACAGTTACATCAGGTCTTGAAGTTCAAGTACTAATGATAACTTGAAGATTAAATATGTTCTTCAAATATATTGAACTCTAGCGGAAAATAATAAAATTCAATCCGACGAAAATTTACATATGTGCCCTTATGGTAATAACAATTAAGAATTTAAAATTGACTTCCGTATTGAACTAATTTTCTTGAAATGCTATCTGAACTTCAACAGCTTGAACTTTTGATATCAAAACTTTTGCAAGTTATATCATAATTTTCCAAATGCATTTCACTCAGGAGAAAGTTGAGAACTGAGAGCAGGTTGCACCCTCGTTACTTATAATTTAAGTGGAATTTAAAGTTTCAGTTAGATAAGGTCTGTGGTTTATCGTTAATCAATTTAAAACATATCTTTCACTTCAATTGTTGCCAACTTAATGATGAATCTTAAAAAATTGCTTTCAGTATCAACTTATCACTTCTGAAATAGATGATCTAACAAAATATCCGTTCAAAAAGAATCTTGCCTGCCTTCGGTATTTTTTTCCAGATTTATTTATATTTATTACATTCTCATTTTTTATTTATTTTAGTTTGAGAATATGAGAAAATGGAGAATGAAGGAAGGAAAATGGATGATGGAAGAAGAAAAAGAAAGGAAGATCAAAGATTGAGGATGGAGGACGAAAAATGAACAATGGAGCCTTAAGGAAGAAGATTATAGTTATAAGAGGAAGATCAAGTGAAGAAAAGGCATAAAAAATTGAGGTAGAAAGGATATAAGAAGAAGTATGACCGGTACAATGGGGTAATAAGGGCAAGGGGAAGCAGATGGAATTTTGAGAGAGAAAAGGGGGTGAGAATAAATAAGAAATGGGGATGGGTAGCTCTATGAATATATAGGACAGGAATAACTTTTGAATGTGACTTCAAGCTTATAATACTTTAAACTCTCAGAGAATTTCTCATATAATAGGTGACTCGAGAAATAGGCAGCTGGTAAAGAAGCACTTGGTACTTCACAAATTCCTTAGTTGCCGTGAGAGGAAAAATGGAAAGATTCAACGATGGTCTTCCAGAAGACAGAATGCTACCGGGGCATAAAACGTCGTGGAAAGATGGGTCCTGCAATTTTCCAAGGATCAACAAACCCAAGCTTATTAACTTTTATGAGGGAGAGATGTCGAGCAAAAAACTTGCGAGATGGTGAACCTAGCCACGGAATGCCACTGTGGAAATACCTTTGTCCCGATGGAGGGTGAGAAAAGCATCAAAACTGGCATAGCAGAACGGCAATCGTCAGTCGAAGGCGATCTTCTAGAATTGAAACCACCCCAAATGTTATTAGCTACCCCCACAGAGAAGAGACGCACGTCCCTTCCCATTCTTGAAATTCTGATCGTCTTTTTACTGAATTTCTCCACCTTCGTCTTGTTCAGTAACCTATCACCCTGGCCGTAATTTGTAGACGATCTTCTTCACCTGCGTAGCCTCATGAATTAAAGAACATGCTCTGATGTATTTTCCCTCTTTTGACCTTTCTTTCCCTCCGTTTATTTAGAGCACGATTGCCTCTCGTTCAATTATTATGGAGCTCTGCATAATTCAAGGGAAGAAATCGCTATATGAAGTTTGGTTTATTAAGGAGAATTCGATGATGTCTGAAAATATTAACTATATCCTTAAAGTCTCATGAATATTTTATTACATTGAAACTAAGATTAAAAGACACCTCCGATTCAAAAGTTTTTTAATTTTGAGGCACGCACATAAAAGCCTCAAAGTTCGGGCAAATGAACATAGTCAAAGTATTTTTAAATATTTAATAAACATTTTCATCATCGTGAAGAAAGAAGAGCTTACTAAACCCAGGAGAGTAGACAAAATCTCTTTTCTTCTTGAAAAAATGTAAATCAGCTCGCAAGTTGCTTCTACTTATAACTTTTCTTTGCATCCACTTCGTCGCGGGAAAATTTAATAAATGGAGAGCAGAATCATCATAACAATTCCACTTTCTACGATTACAGCGACAATAATTGATGACCAAAACTCATGCTCACGTGACTCACTACACTCTAGCCTTGATACATATCTAATTGCACGGTTGACATTACGATGTAAGCTCAGTGCACCGCTCGAGCATATTTTGTATTTTTACTGTCGTTATTTTTACTACGAATATATTACTGTTTTATGAACAGTCAAGATTACAAAAGTACTTGTTATAATACATCATGTGCTTTTTCATACTCATTTGCATCTCTGATAGTGAAATTAACTGCACAAGAATTGATAGCTGCACCTAAACATTTAATTTGATTAATTAAGAGACTTTACCTCTGCATTTTTTTTCTATTTATCTAGTCAGCTTTTGCAAATTACATTTTATCCTTTATTCCTTGAAAACTCGTCTTTCTTACACATGAAAACTCACGTCATCTTTCTTTCGAATCTTCATATTCTTCATAATGTACTTTCTGCTCTGATTTCCAGCACACGTATCGGTTTTCCTTCAGTCAGTTTTCATTGATCATTCTTCACATACCGAATAAAATTCTCTCGTTTTTCGTATTCCCTCTCTTCCGGGTCCATACAAATTTGAAGAAAGGGTAAAAGGTACGAACTGTGGACGCAAAGCTCTGAATCAGATAAAGTACAACGCTTTTTGTTCAAAATTCCCTGTATCTGATTCATACATGCATACATACGGTTACATACCTACTTGCGGTAGGTTTGGTGATACATGGAGATCGCACCTAAATTTCCCCTGGGAGTCATACGTCTCTCTGCTTCTCGGCTGCACCTCCCCTGAACCCTCTCAAAATCCTCCTCTCTCGAACAAACCTTTTGCGGTATCCGCAAGTCTACCTTTATACTTTTATACGTAAATACGCTCACTTCTCTTATATTTATGACGACATTCTCCAACCAGTTTTCTCCTACTTTTGTTGACCTTTCCGGACTTCGATCGGCTTTCTTGCATTTTTCATTGAATAAGAACCACTTTTACGTTGAAAAGTAACCGAAAAGAAGCCAGAAGTGGCTAAAGTAAAAAATCTCCTTCCAAATACTTATCACGGCAGAAAAAATCTACTTTGTGGGCACATTCTTATCACACGTCGCGCTTTTCCTCCCCTACTTTTTATCCCTGCTATATACTTTTATTTTATTTACTTGAAAAGGGGTTTGACAAACAAATTGGAAAAGAAGAAGGGGTGGAAAAGGGTGGTTGGAAAAAAAATTTACAGGGTGACTACTGACTCAACCGATTCAAATTCCAGGCATTTTCCCGGTTTTTCAAGGCTAAATTAATATATTAAATATATAAATTAAATATATTAAATAATATATTAAAGTGTGTTTTTACTTGCCTGGAAAATTCGGGATTTAGCCTTGAAAAACCGGGAAAACGCCTGGAATTTGAATATATATTATATATTTATTATATATTATTTATCTATATAATACTTTTACTCTTTTTAAGAATAAACTAAGTCAGAATGGCTACAAGATTCAATTTTTTAAATTCCCTGAAATTTCCCTGACTTTTCCCTAACTTTCAGACACTTCCACTTTAAATCTTTTGAAATTTAAAATCACTTCACAACATTTAATATTCATAAAAATCTCTCAAATTTACAACAACTTTTGAAATCTCTTAAAATTCCATACAAAATCTTTTACAAATCATTAAAATCTAGTGACATTCTGTAAAATTCCTTAATGTGCATTAAAATCTCTGAAGAAAAACTCTTGAAATAAAATATCTCACCAAATCTTTTAAAAATCAATAACACGTTCTCTGATGAGCATGTAAAAATGACTTGAAATTTTTTAAGTTCTATGAGGACTATATTAAAATTCCTTAAAATAATTTTTAAAATGTCAAAATTACATGCAATTTTTATAAACATTTTTAAAATTACACGAAAAACTTTAAAATCCCTTAAAATACGTAAAAATCTTTCACAATTTTTGAAAACTTTTCCCCTAAAATTCTATAAAATCTTTTATAAATGATAAAAATTTTGTGAAATCGTTTACAATTCCATGAGGAACATTTACATTTTTTAAAATCACTTTAAAATAATAAAAATTTCTTAACATTTTTACAAGTTTTCTAAAATTCTTTATAACTCCACGAAAAAACTTTAAAATCCCTTGAAATACGTAAAAAAATCTTTTACAATTTTCGAAAACTTTTCAAAATTCCACAAAATCTTTAAAACCGAAAAGAAGCCAGAAGTGGCTAAAGTAAAAAATCTCCTTCCAAATACTTATCACGGCAGAAAAAAATCTACTTTGTGGGCACATTCTTATCACACGTCGCGCTTTTCCTCCCCTACTTTTTATCCCTGCTATATACATAAACATATATATATATATATATACTAAAACATTTAAGATTCCGTGAGGAACATTAAAATCCCTTAAAATCACTTTGAAAAATCAAAATTTCTTAAAATTTTTACAAGTTTTTTAAAGTCCTTTAAAATTCCTTAGAATTCCTTACAAATTCTTTTAATTCCCTAATCTTCCTTAAAAATCTCTTAAAATCCTTTATAATTATTGAAAATGTCTTGAAATCTTCAAAAACCTAGAGAATTTCAGAGAATACCTGGAAATTATTTATAAATCTTTGGATAGTCTTTAAAATTTGTTAAATAAATTATAAAAGTTATATGTGTAATACTACAAGTATTTACTCAACTACTAATTAGACTTAATTTTGAGCAACTAAGTTACTCAATCAAATTATAAAATATGAAACAATAACTGAAGTGTATTAACTTATTTCTTTGGTAGACATTATTTGTTCTTTCTTCCAGCTCTTTTCTTGAAACGTAATTATGGATTTCTAAATGATAACTTAAAAAAACTTCCGACCCCTCGACGTATTCAAGTTGGAAAAAGTGGTTTTGCTGTACATAGGGATATTATTCGCACTCAGAGGAGACGATGCAACTTTTATGGGTTTGTGAAGTATAAAGGCAGAAAATGCGGCGAGTCTGTTGGATTTTTATGGTTCGGTATAAAAGCCTTATGTGCACGTGTTTTATGGCATGTTTTTTTATAACTGTAACTGGAGGGGAATTGTCTCTGACCAGATGGATTTTGACGCTCGTGTTTTTAGAGCCTACGACATTATCCATTTTAAAATGGGCTCGTAAATTTCCCTCTGTTTTAAAATGGTGTGGAAACTCAAATACATTTCCTGTAATTTTGATGGACATTTTACTTTCCAATCGGGATTTTGTAATCTAGTTGATAATGACGTGTTTCAAATATTATTTTTTTTAAGTATGATGAACTCTTTCAATGAATAGTATTAGAGTAATATTTGAGGGAAATATTCAATGTTATCGTTAGATCGCAATGAATTCCATTATGGTTTCTGTCAGAGAAAATGCAACCATAAATAAAAATTAAATGCGAGCTTACAAACATTTATATTCTAGATCATGTCAATGTATCAACTGTTTTACATCCTCAATTTGCTATCGAGCTTCCGTATAATAGTCAAACTATATGAAGAGCAAGGCAAGTTATTACTTGTCAACCGTAAAAGCAATATACCTCACAAACCAAAGGATATTACATGACAGAATGAAAATGAGGGTTGAATACAAGGCATTGAACGTATAGAATGAGGGTTGATCCAACGATTCAACGACGACGGGCAGCTCAATTTATCTTTCTAATGCTACGTTATAAAGCCTACTTTATAACCAGGAAGGCATTTTTTTGTTTAGACCGATATTTTTGCTTTACAATATTGCCGTCTGGTAATATTAACATAAAAAGCCATCAGACATATTACGCTTTCAACAATTTTAATAATATAGAAAAATAGCATAAGAAATGGCTCATAAAAAAATATCCATTGAAAAATGTGTGAGTCATGTGTGCTCCTTCATAAAAAAAAATGTATAATAACATGTTTGCAAGATTCCTGAGATTGATTTCAGGATGAATAAAAAAATCTCGTGCATTGTTTTAAATGATTCTCTCTTCCTCTCCTTATGATAAATGCGATTTTTTTGGCAAGATATATCCTTTTGTTTCATATCCTTTTTCTTGATTTCTTTTCCTTCGCGAGAGAAACTCGGAAATCTTTTTGAAATATCGTTTTGAAGATAAAAAAGTAACGAACTTTGGCACAATCAAGTTGTGGCTGTGTTGTGTGTACAATCTACGCGCCTTATCTCCCTTCGCCCATCTGACTAGCTGCTCGAAAGTTCTTGGCGCCTAACAATAAGTCGAGCTCGATAACGTCTAGAGAAAGGAAGATGAGCAATATTTGAAATTTTTGCAATTATTTTATTCCTCGTGAAACTTCAATAGTGAAAGAATACCGCAAACTACTCGCAAATCTTTCACTCTTTATTTTCCCTAAGTTCTATAAATATTCTATCAAAATCCAGAAATTCGTTGATTTTTTAAAAGTATCCAGATAAATAAGAGAAACACGAGGATTAGAGGAAGTCCCGAGGGATAGGGGGTATCCTGAGGGATACACTGAAGTCCTGAAAAGTTGTGAGAAACTTAAGAATTAGGGGGAGTTTAGAGGAATAGGGGGATTCTTAAGAATTAGAGGATCCAAATAAAGGGATAGAGGAAAACTCGAAGGATAGAAATGGAATCTCCCGAGGGGAAAGGGGACAGAGTTAAAAATCGAGAAACAAGTTTTTGCATGCAAGCACGAATCAATTACTTCTTGGGCGACTAAGGGTTAAAAAAGGAAAGACTCCACGACTGGCGTGAAACCGTAATAAAATCGATGACCTGGATTTGCTCCGGTTTGTAATTGAATCAAATTAATCACAATCCCTCCCCCTACAATTTTCGCTACCATCTCCAATTAATGGCAGGAACCCGGTGTTCCAGGTTTCGTTGAAACTTTATATATAAAACGGTTGCAATTACGTTTAGCAGTTTATCAAAAAGTCAAACGCTGAAGAAAACGTTATTTCCGTTCGGGAAGCCGGGATATTAACGCCTAAAAGATTTATAAACTTTTTCTCCGATCTGGAAAATTAACTATTCCGTTCGTCCGCAAAATAATAATTTTGTAGTTATACTGAAGTTAGAATTTTACGCGCCCAGAGCTAACAGAATTTAAATCTGGATGCCTCCAAGTTTATCCAATTTGATAGCTCTCAAGCTTCGATGATTCCGATTCCAATCCTACAGAATTCATGCTAGAAAAAGTGTAAAAATCGATATATCTATAATTTGAATTTTTTTAACGTCAACGCTTTCAATTGGGACTTTCAAAATGATTAATCATTTTCTAATTCTGAGATATTCTTTGTTTTTGATGAATTTTAATTTCAAATGTAATGATACTTCAGAGAGTTAAATAGAAAATATAATAAGTCTTTATTATAAAAAAGACTCGTGGGCTCGAATTTATTTTTGAATGAAATATTTAATTGTTATTTAAGAAGTAGTAAACGATTACAAATAAGCGATTAGAAATATAAAACAGAATTTATTTTCAAGAGAATGTCGAGCACGCCATCAAATTCTAACCCTGTTTCTGAAGATGTGGCTTTTGAAGAAGCAATTTTGAAATATGGGAGCAGAAAGTGCTTCTTAATAGGTTTGTTTTTGCTCTGCTCTTCGCCTGGAATCATAAATGGTTTTCACGTGATGACCTATGTTTTCTTCGGTAATACACCGAAGCACTGGTGTGGGATATCAGAATTGGAAAAGGCAAATTGGACTAATAATCATATTCTAAACATATCCAGTCCCAAGTACGTATATTCTTGTGGGCTACTTATTTTTCTACCCTTATTTAGCCACACTTAGCCTGCGAGACTAAATGTTAATCAAATCAACATTTTTCAGCTGATAAATAGCGAAATCGATACCGATTAACAAGAATTGCCTGATTGATTTATCATTTATTAATTATTATTCATTATTTATATATTTATTTATTATTTATTTATATTATTATTTATTAAAAAGGTCGGTCTGTCCCACAGACCTATCTGCCCCCTTCTAAGGTTATTCTTAATTTTTTTTCATTATATCAGCAATTTTTTATTATCTTTGAAGTTAGGAACTTCTTAATCAACGCAAAACGAAAAGCGACGTTGACAGACTTATACGGGGAGTATTAAACCCTTATATACACTTTTCTGAGTGACTTTCGAGCTACCTTAATTGTCATTTAAAGCTCTCAATTAAACTTAGGTAGACATTGACTTGCGTACGTCGTTTACCTTTACTGTACCAACGATGTAAACTTGTCGAGTAAATGTAAACTTGTCTTCTTCACTCTGAAATTAAATGAACCCTCTACGTGCTTCTAACTTAACTCTGCCACCCTTATACTAGTACATATACAGAATGTATTTATACTAGTTGGGCAAAGGAAAACTATTACGTATATATTTAGCTTAAGGTAAAACATGTTCACTGGTGATTCTCCCAGTCTAGAATATTTTAGAAATTGACGAGGTCAGAAAGTTTCACTAACTAGTAGCCCGAAGCATTACTCATCGGTTTTCAATATTCCTAAACTTTTCTCGCACCACATCTTCTATAAGGAAGATTTTTTAAATCTTCCTTGATTCTTCCTTCTTCCTTGAAGAAGAGAAACTTATTCGTTAGAGCACGAATCAGTTCATAGTAGATTTGTAGAAAGACGAATTATTTATTCACAGAGAATAAAAAACAAGTGTTGCTTCTTCTTTATATATCAAGATCATTGTCTGTGCGCAGCTTCAATGTTGCGAACGTTTGACCTGATCCACTGATTGTATGCAGAATGTTGCAAGACTACAAAAACATCAGGATAATAAGGATCACATTGATCTCCGCGTCGTCCAGCCCAAAGATGAACTCCAGCTAAGTAACCATCAACAACTAGCGGAGCGCCACCATCAGTATGACCACAGTGCTTTTGCTGATGATAAGTGCAAATATCTTTATCAGAAATCACAATGTTGTGTGGTCGATATATATTTACACATTCTTGATGGTCCATTATCGGTACTTCAATTGATCGTAGATTTCTCGGGTAATTAGTTCCACGCCTGCAATCAGGGAGAAGACAAATTTTTAGATACAGTAAGTAAAATAGATACAGGATAGATAAATACAGGAAGTAAAAAGTTAGCAATCCTATACTTTTCTATCTCGAAGGTAGAAAGGGATGTTTGATGTAAACGTATTTAATTTATGGTGAATGACTTACTCCTTAGCTCTGTAGATAAATCCCCAGCCATAAACTGTACCAAGTGTACCTGTAAACAAAGGTGCTGAATGCAATTGTATGGTTTTAGTAGATCTTCCAAGTGCGAAAGGTGGAGAAACAGTGAGTAAGGCAACACCATCTTCAGGTCTGGATGGATGATCACCAAAGTTTCTCCTTATATCTGTTACGTTATGAAGGGTGTAACCAGCATCTGAATAAGATGAACCAGAGGCGACGTGGTACTGTGATATTACAGCCAGAACACAACCAGCAATGGTAATGACAACATGACGCGACAGAATGCTACCTACGCATGTGATTCGCATATTTTGTTTAATATGTACAATGAAAGGAGCAGTGTTAATCATCACTTTTTGGTCTTCAGCCTCAATGCGACTAATTACTCGTTTTTGACGAACGAGAATGTCCGATGTTCCATCTAAAAATATTTGATAAATTAATATCTCAGTAACATTTTCTAAGATGTATTGTTATTTAATTCCGAATATTTATAAAGAATATAAAGGATATCACTGATATAAAAGATTTACTCACTGATATTCTCATGTGCCATGTTTCCAAAAATTCCTTGAGACAAAATTCCACACAGTAGTAAAAGATTTAAGTATATTTTTTCTGCCATTTTACAGTGCTGATGATGAAATAACAGTTTCTTAAATTATTATACGGAAAACAAGACTAAATGCGATTTTTTGTATAAAATCTGGTTTTTATATTGTAACTTATTTCATAAGCTTAATGATTTCATCAGCAAATACTATGAACATTTAGACAAACACTGGAAAAAACCAGGTTTTAAGCGATTTTTCAATTTATTGTTGCCCATAAATTTTACATCTTCACAAGTTACACAATTTTCTGTTATCTTTTTTAACTTAAAATAGACTGTGCAAATAATAATAGTGATATATTCGAACGAGATTTGAGAAGAAAAATTGAAATAAGAAAACTTTCCCGAGGGAAAAAGAAAATCCGGAAGGAAAGAGAATATCCGAAAGGAGAGAGAACATCCGGAGGGATAGACTAGGGTCCCTAGAAATAGTGAGAAAAGCGAGTATTATGGAGAATCCTGAGGGATTGTAGGATCCCAAGTAATAGGGGAACAATGAAAGAAAGGAGAAACCCCCAGGAATAGGCTTAGGTCCCGTGGGATAGGGAGAGTCCCGAAGAATGATTATTATGATTTTTTAAACTAAATTCGGTACTATTTAAAATTAGAAACTGTAAACTGGTCTCATTTCCCAATCTAAAGAAGAATATTTTTTAATCTACATAAAATGTATTCCAGTCCCACCAAGACGGAGAATTGTGTGTATTATAAAAGAAACTATAGTCTGTTGAGTAGAATGAGCTTTCAAGAAGCTTTTAAAAAAATTAAATCCGAAAAAAGGCCGCAGGTGATCGATTGTGAACGTTTCAGTTACGAGATGGATCCACCTGGTACTTCCATCGTAGCTGAGGTATAGTAAGTGCAAGATAAAGTCTCTATAAAGGATTAATCTCGACTATTTCTATTATCTTACAAAAAAAAAAAAAAAAAAAAAGAGTTACATTTATTCTGAACAATCACAAGAATGAAATATCACACTTTTCTGATACCGTAGAAGAAATTTAAAATATACATATTATATATTACATAAAATAAAAAAAAAATATGAACATAATTTAAATGTGAATTGTGATTTTCACAGTGGGACATGGTTTGCAACTACTTAGCAAAAAAAGCAACAGTTCAAGCAGCATTGTCTTTTGGAAAACTTCTTGGTTCCTTAATATTTGGCGCGGTATCCGATCGATTCGGTAGAGCTGTGAGTTTCAGATCCGCATGTTTAATCTACATGTTAGCTGGTCCTTTCGTAGCTTACGGAAAGTTCTACGAAGTTATGGTGATTGCTAGGATTTGTTTGGGAATCGCCGCTTCTTCAGTATATGAAAGCGCATTTGCGATAGGTAATCTTCTAATCATAATTGTTCAAATGCAATTTAATCTTCAAGAGCGTTGGACCCAGCTCAAAATTCCATTCTCCATTTTACTCAACGAAAATTATAGATAAATATTTTTTCGCTCAGTAGCGATAATCTTTTTTCAAATATAAGACTGCATACAGAGTGAAAAAATATTTAATTTCGATATTTCTTGTATAAAATGAGAAATTCAAAATCTAACTTCAATATTTGAATTAGATATTTTATCGCTCTGTACGCATAATTCTAGTTAAAAATTGATTAATACTATAGAGGGAGAAAATTCCAGATTTAATATTTGCTGAGTAAAATGAAGAAATCGAATTTTTAGTTTAGAACTTGGTTCAAACGCCCTTCAGCTATTTTGAAAGTATAAATATGTACAAAAACTTATGAGAAGTGACCTGTTCATTGGAAATTTACCTATACATAATATTCTCTGCTAAACTAAAGTTCCAATTTCAGTTTCCGAAACATGTCCACCGGAGTTACGGTCTACTTTGGGAGTAATGTTCAATCAAGGTTACCCGCTCGGCATGCTCATCATCGCCATAATTGCCTACTTCGTGCGGAATTGGAAGAATCTCCAAATGCTGATTTCATTATTAGCATTCAGCCTCATCTTTCACGTCTGGGTAATTCCGGAAAGTCCAAGATGGCTTTATTATTCTGGGCGAAAAGGAAGAGCTTGGAAAATCTTGAGAAAGTTCCAACCTTCCGTGAACCACGAACAACAAAGGTGATCAACTTTTGTCCTCTTTCGAAAGACTTCTCTCGAAGAATGCACTCCTTCAACTTTGGAAATTCTTCCCCCAATCTTTAAATTCTTTTGTCTCTGACAAAAGTCTCTCCCTTTTACTTCCTGAGGAATAAAAAGAAGAATAAGACTAACAATAAGACTAAAGTAGGATTGAAAAACAATTATAAACTAATGAAGTATAATACATTTAGTTCATATTTTTTAGCATTGATCTCACCAGAGTAAATTCGCTGCCAGAAATTCCTCAAAATTCTCTTGGGCTTTGGCGAAGAATTTTATCTCACTTCGTCGCCTTTTCCCAATTTCTCAAATGCAAAGAGTTTCTTAAAAGAATTCTTATTTGCTGGTTTATTTGGTGCACCACTGCGACTGCTTATAATTCCTTGAGTATCAGTGCAGAATCTTTACACGTGAATCCTTACATTTTTGGTGGCCTTTCAGGTCAGAATTTTTCGACAATAAAAAAAAACTGAAAACTATATAATTACTCTTCAAATCAATTTTTTTAAAACGAAAATAAATTCACCTGAGCCAGGATTCGAGCCTGGAACATTTTATATTCCTCCAGCTGGAGTTCAAGACTCTCTCTCCCTTTCACGTTCTTCTGGTTCGATCCCAGACTCAAGTAGATTTTTTTTTATTTTTAAAAAATTATTTTGAGTAGTAAAGACGTAGAAATTTATTTTTCGAGGTGTAATAACTTTGTATAAAATTTATTTAGGTATTGCAGAGGCGATCAGTTACATTATCTCAAGCTTAATATTGAAGATAATGGGAAGACGAAATGCAACTACCTTTTTATTAATTACTGCATCTGCTTCCATTCTTTTTTTAATGGTTATTCCGATCAATTTTGAGAGTCTAACAATTGGAGTAGCACTTCTTGGTCGACTAAGTGTGAGTGGAGTATTTTGTGTAACAATTATTCACGCTTTTGAACTTTTTCCCACTGTTGCAAGAAGCAGAGCCTTCAGTAGCAGTTCAATAGTAGCTCATTTTGGCAGTATCTTTTCGCCTTATCTCGTTGATTTTTTTGTAAGTTAGAATCAAAAGATGAAATAAATAGCTTATTGATATTTTCACAAAAACATCTAATTCGTAATTATTTTCAAGGGCGTATATGCAACTTGGATACCCAAAACCGTCTGCGGATTAGCTCTCCTCATGGCAGGTTTGTTGGCCCAAACATTGCCTGAAACTCGAAATCTTTCGCTCTACAACCTGATTGAAGATCTTCAATTCAGAAGCAACTCTAATCCCAGTGAACGAGTTTCTTTGAGAAACTGTGCTCCATGTGCCTTATATAAAAAAATTAAGCAAAGGGGCACTAATTAAAATGAGCAAGTTGAACCTTTCCATCTTTATACAAAATTAAATTTGAGACCATATTTCACTGCAATTGAAAGTACTATTTATTGTTCTTTTTCGACTTCATTGTAATTAATTCACTTGTGCTCTAAAAACGCTTATGTTTTTGTTTAACACCATTTTAATTGCATTAGATGTCGACTCAGTGGAGAAATATATGAATAAAGTTACCAAACCGACTTTTTACTAAAATTAAAGACTTTTTTCAACATATGTGTCCTATATTTTTCAATCAAAAGTACAATAATTTCGTCACACATAATTTGACATATTGTAATTCCCTAAGAAATTGGACGTGCAACCTTCTTTAGCAGAAAATCCTAATTTAGCCTTGGCTTGTCTACATACTGCTTTCCATGATGGACAATAGTTGCAAAGGTTCCAGCGACCATTCCTCCCCAAAACAGCATATAAAGCAGAACTTCCGTGGTGTACCTCGAAGACAAAATTACATGAGCGATTAACATCGCGGTTGCAATTAGAAGAACCAGAGGGAATGTAGCATAACGCCAATTTCTTTCGGACTCAAGAGGACACTTGACGGACAGACATTCGTCATCTTGAATCATATAGCGGCCCAGAAATAATTCTATAGAATCCTAAAAACAAATAAAAACTTAAAATTTACTTCTCGGTTCTAGTCAATAAACTTTAAGCTCATACCTGTCTATATCCATCCGCAAAGTTGTTTTTATAGTATCTCGTCAACGAGTTTACTCCGTCTTTGATTGCACCAAGTTTAGTACGCTTTCCAGTTCGAGTGAAATCTGTTTTCAAAGCACTTGTTCCCGAGTACTGTATACTTATCACGTCCGCGTTATCAGCCCAGACCTACAAGTTTATTACATATTTGTATAACAATATCAAAAAGACATTAAACGTTGTAAATATTCGAGAAAGGTATAAATTTACTTGTTTAAAGAGATTTTCGAGCTGCGGATGCTCCTCCACTCTTCTAAGGACTTTCAGTTTGGCCAAGGCTTCTGAAAGGACTCTTTTCGCCAGCATGCTTTGAACGACGTTTGTCCTGTCCAGACAATCTATACAGTTCGTTCGGAAAACTCCTTCCTGCACGGAAAGTAATGCACCATCTCTAGTTAGTAAAAAGTAACCCATTTGTTCTTGATCATGAGATAATCGATCCATTAAAATGTTAAGACGATCCCACCGCATCTTTCGACATTCGGCATGAAAGTCGAAGGATTCGAATCGCACGTTCTGGTTCCCTATCCGGTTCACCATGTCTCGGTATGCCTTCTCCAGCGATCCTTCTGCTCCGGTGTGATCGATCTGTCGAAAAATTCAGATTAGTAATTAAAATGATTTATCGGATAAAGTGCAGAACCCTCACTCACCAAATTGACTAAAACCTGCTTTCCATAATGAAATATCTGAGCCTCAAAATGTCTCGTGCAAGCCGTTTGATGGTCTTCATGTGGAATTAACTGCGGCTTCGGCTTGTACTTAAGATTTGGTGCTTGCTGCCAGAAGAGAGGAATGGAACCACGAGTTTGAACAAAGGAACTTCGATCCCCATTCACTTCTACCAACTGTTCAGTTTCAACATAATTTGAAACATTACCATTCGCATCAATGCCTCGAGAAAATAGTCTCGTGCCAGCACGCTGAACACTTCGTCGAGATACTATTCCCCAATTAAATGCAATACCATTTACCACGATTGTATTCAACGATACGACTGTTGTGCTGTTAAGATTTCATATTTTTCATTCGAGCTTCATATGTCATATATAAATTTACCATCTAAGCAGAAAATATATCTACTTATCAATTTTTTTAAAGGATACAACCATGAATGATCGGCAAACAAAACTTGTACTGTTCTGGCCTCGAAGTCAACTCTTGAAGCAAATATGCATTCCAGACGAAACGAGGATCTGCTCTGTCGTACAACGGCATCTGGAAAAAATCAACAAAACCATAAGTCAAAAAATCAGGATACACTCAATTCGAGATGAGTTTGTTTTCAAGTGAACTTGCCTGAAGAAATTCTGGAGTCGTGTTGTGTAGCCTTTGCATTGTATGGCTCAGGTCATACGTATAACTAAAATAAAAGTGCGGCGTGCTTAATATAGACTTTATCATCTCTAAGTATGTGGTATTGTTTTGTGTTTGCTTCTCATTCAAGTGGAGCAACGATCTAGAGTAGGGAATAATTTCTGTTGAAACTATCTTGAATATCTGTTGTCCAGCTATCGTCCCGACTCTTTCTGCGTCCGTAATAACAATAAGATAACGGCAGGCTAAAAGCCTTATAGTCCCAACTATTCCCCATATTTTGCGCCTACTAGCTGTAGGTGGAATTTGACTGGCTATTCCAGCTGAAACGTTAAAAATGATTAAAACTGACGTGCAATGGGCAGATAAATTTTTTTTTAATGTTTCGTACCCTGTGTGTATATCTGTTGGCTTACTCTGTCCACTACGAGTAAAACTTTAGTCCCTACAGGCTCCACATAAAACTTTTCTGGAGTTGCATATCTGGAATCAATAAGATTATTATTTTTATTTATTCGATTCAGAGTAAAAATGATAGGAGCTGTCCAATCTCGGTTTATGATTTTATTAAAATAAATTGCACTATTTTGCACTATTCTTATGGGAAATTCTATAATATACTTTAAAATATATAAAAATAAGTACCGCAAATTGAGAGATATAACTATTTCTAATAGCATCGTCTTATCTTTATTTTATAATAGAAAAGGACCCATAATGTTTATTCCTATACTAAATGAGTCAATAAATAGTCAATAATATTGTAATTGCAACAAGTTCTATTTTCTAAATTATTAGATGTTTACTTCATTAAAATGAATGCATCTTACATTCTGTAAGATGAATCTTTGAGGTTATACCAAGAGCTAAGATATTTATATCAATAAGAGGCTTTAAAAATGAAATTATTATCTACACTATCGGATGATCTATAAAAAAACGACGTAAAAAGTGATAAAATGATTATTAAAGGTGATAAAGCATTAAAGTCATGCATATGCCCACAAAAGTAAAGAATTATTAAAAAGTAATACTTACAAATACAGGTCATCATATACATCAGTGTTTAACGTCATACTGCTAAGTAATATTGACAAGTAGATTTATTATAATTATTATAGATTTATGAAAAACACGAAGAAAAAATCACACTGAACAATGTGGTTACAATTTGACAATTTAGGTTATTTACATCAAGATCCAAACACTTTATCTATTAATTAAGACGAGCTGTCAACTAGTACAAGATGACATGATAAAAGTTTACAATTAAAACACCAAAAATCTAAAACGTAATTAATAAAAATTGCACTATGACAGCGCAAAAATATCATCTAACTGCAAACAGAACTGACATACGCGCACCCGACATTACCATGACGTAATTTGACGTATGAGGCAGCAGTGTTGCCAACGTAGAAAACAAAATACTAAAAAAATGCCAACACATTTTGCCAATTTTACACTTATTTATTATTCCTTTGCGGTTCGTTTTAAGAAAATTACTTTAAATTAATTAATAATTTTATAATTGTTAATAAATATACTCTGAAAACCCAAGATAAACTTAAATACATAAGATAAGCTGCAAGGGATATAAGACCATTGAATGATAATGTAGAAAACTATAAGAGAAAATCTAACTTCTTCGCAAATTATTCACGCTTGCAATAATAAATATTTTTTACTAAATCGTTTCTTACAGACGAAGGTAAATTGCCTAGTTTTAGCAAAAAATATTTATTATGTATGTATGTAATTTTAATTTAATATTGGCGAAACTAAATTTGCTCTTTTGGTAATTACTACATGTTTTTAAGGGCACGTGATACTTACCATATGAGCAAATTTAGATAACCCGGATTTTATCCGGATTTTTGAGATTTTTCCTATAATTTTTCCTTTTAAAAAATAGTACATAGACATCTATGTATTATTATATTTTTTTTTAATGGAAAAATTGTGAGAAAAAAAAAAAAACCAAGATTATCTAAATTAGCTCATATGGTAAGAGACAGACGCTCTTATGATCAATTAATATAATTAAGTTAATAAAAATTTAATTTAAAAATTTGTATTCAATACACAGTCCAATTTTTTAAATTTCTTATAAATTTTCGAAAATAACTTGGAAATGGTAAGATATCTCAACTATTTCAAGCAAGCAGCAGAGCTTATAGCATCATGCAGCACGTGGAACTTGTTATATAATCAATATTCTTCTCCCACTGCGGTGAGAAAGCTTCAGAAAAATTCCAATAGAGGGCTAATTGCCGTCTCTCCCGCAAACGAGATGACTTGTAAATGAAATAAAAGCAGAGCCGAGACAGCGAAAAGACAAGATCATACTTCACAGGATCATTTCTGTAGTAAATCTTCACATTCTCTCTACCTAACAGTAGAGTCGATGCAGCCACGATGATGAGTCGTAGCTCTTTTCTCTGAGCGTGAGAGGCCGCTGGAGAATTCGACTTGTTCGAAGTCTCCAGTACTCAAGGATCGTTCGCCTTCTGTACACTATTCAGAAGGTAATGGGAAATAGGGCATTCTGAGTGGTCTTTCTTATTAAATTAAAAAATTATTAATTACACTATAATTATCTATGACATTGAATATAGTGGTGCAAATGCGCTGGTATAAATTCCGTATCACATTGAATTCCATATTTACAAATTACTTGTGCAGCACAAGCAATTTGTAAATATGGAATTTAGTGTGATACGGAATTTATACCACCGCATTTGCACCCCTATAATCAATATCATAGAAAATATATATATATATATACATATATTGTATATACATATTGTATATATATAT